>JAATLQ010036894.1:0-39699 GCA_013421005.1 Heliconius erato x Heliconius himera | reverse complement strand
TTCTCATATTTGTAATATTGTCGATATATACTAATATATTAAAATATTTTTCAATTTGACAGGCAATTTATTCCGCCATGTTAATAACAACCGACCGTTGCTAAGCAACGGTTTGCAAAGTTTATTTGTTGTTATAAGCAAACGTCACCCAAAATGAGCTTGCTTAACGCATACATGGCGTGCGCCGACTCAACCTTATGAGATACATAAAAATAATGTTTTACAAAAATATTGTCCTTCAAAATAATGTTTAAAAAAGTCCGCGATACACATACCATGTTTATCTCTGAAGCTTGAGCAAAGTAACAAAGTAACAACAAGTAACCATTTTAATTAATTTACTTTATATTTATCGGGTTTTTGTTGTATGTATTTTCTATAATTTGATATTGATCCTTATGAAAAAATATAATAGTCACTTTTAGCATTTCATCTAGATTGAAATTATAGTTCACTGTATAACATTCTAATAAATAATTAAGGAGATGTCACTGATTCGAAATAACCTAGCATACGACCGGCATAGTATGACCGACACGAACGGGCAGATGACTTTGACGGTTTTGTAAATTTTCATACATTTTCGAACTACTGCTAATTTTTATGTAATTATTTGCTGTTTATAATTAATTTATACTTTTCTTTAGTTCTTCGCGTATTCGAGGAGCAGATTAGTTAGATTTTCATAAATTTCTTGGTGTGGTATAAGTTGCGGCCCTGCGCGGCATCGGTGTAATATTATTTAAGTATTAAGGAGACAATTGTTGGTTATTTCATCTTGGTTGGATGGTTATCTATACCGTTGTTATATACTTAATAAATTGTGGTTTTAGTTTTCTGGGATTTTATTTGATATTGCTCGCAAAACTTATCATATTTAATGTAGAAAGGACTTTAGTTATTACATATAGTATCTATGTACGCGCGCAAGGAAAACGAGTAAAAAGATTTTTCCCGGGTAAATCAGTAAAATCGATCACTGAAAGTCCAATAAAAATTAGTTCAGTTATTCTGGATATTAGCTGGGGGAAATAGAAAGACAGACAGAGACAAAATTATTAATAATGTAGCTGGTTTTGTTTAGTTTTTTTATTAATATTTTACTATGGTTACGTTTACTTATATTTTTTTTTATTTAAATTAGTAACATATTTTCACAAACAATTTCCTAAATATATCTATAAGCATTCGTAAAGTTTAAGCGGGCGAAGCCGCGTCCGGGTCCGCTAGTAATCTATATAAATTAAATGTAAAAAAAACTCATATTTCGACACTATAAAGGGAATCAAAATTAATAGGTGCTTCCAGTTGACCTAGAATTATGAAAAACTAGCTTGACACGTCCAGATAACCTCAAAAAAGAGTCTCGAAGAATCTCAAAAATACATAGAGAGGCATATTAGGATAAAATCTTATTTCTTAACAATACTAAAGAATTAAACGTATCTTTAAAGCTGTAACTACATTTATATAATAAAATTAGCCCTAATTAGGCTAGTTGAAGTAATTTAGAACAACTTATACAGGCAGTAAAGTACTTTATCATTGTATAAGGGAACATTCTTTATGTTATAAAAGTATGAAATCAATACATTTCAAAGATTTTTGCATTTGACCTTCCGCTCTAAATATAATAGCGTTTTACCTTTTCAATTGTTCTAACGTTTGTTTTATGTGGTTCCGCATTCAATTCCGATAATAAAATAACATTGTTTTAATACCATAATGCTAACAAGGAACGCTCTGTGGTTATTGTAGAACTTATCATAATGAATTACATACAGGTGTATGCCTGAACTATTTTATATAGATGTCAATGTGATGATATGTTTGTCTGTTTGTAATTTTTTTTATTATTTTTTTAGTGTGTACTTGGCCTAGGAGTAAAGCAAGTAATAATATTTTTACTTTTTTTATTTCATACAAGCCATAGTAGCTTGTAAGTATTTATATTTTATTTTTATTCAACTTTGAAAAAGTGATATATTTTGATTAACTCTCAGTATATTTCTTAAATTTTTTTTAGAAAGCAATAAGCAGTACATTAAATAATTAATAAATATTTACAGTACATACGGGTAACTTTTTAGAACAGTAGGTAGATAATATAATATAATCATAGACCAGTGGTTCCCAACCGGTGGTCCGTCTAAAAGTGGTCCGCGAACAATTTTAATTTTATGACTGGGGATGGTGAGGCGAAGGTTCTGTTTAATTATCACAGTTAGTGTTTAATATGCCTGCATGCATAGTGGTCCCTGCTACCAAGAATGATATAAAAGTGGTCCTTGATCAAGAAAAGGTTGGGAACCCCTGTCATAGACGAACAAAAGATGGCATATGAAATGAAAATTGTGTTTCTAGATGTATTGTAGGAATTTTTCCAATAATTATCGTTGTTTAATTGTTAATTTTATAAATTTATATTATTATAGACCTATAGCTATTATTAGTAAATGAACTACAGACCCGATTAATGACCTAAAAATATCTGTACTTATAATAAAGCTGTAACGAATCAGTGTTAATACATTTCCATGTACATATATAAGAAAAAATGTATAAAAAATTCGACGTAGCTTGATGAGATCGTATGGCTTAGTGGTCAGAGCGCCTGGTCGGTATCCAGGAGGCGCGGACTCGAGTCCCGCTACGTTCAAATTTTTATACGTTTTCTAAATAAGTATTAAATTAAAATAAAAATCAGCTTCACACTGTATCCCGCACACAGCAGGGTAGGCAGAGGAAACCTAGTGTTAAGACACTCCGTTCCCCACTTTCTGCCGAATTCTGGAGGCATTGCGTGTTGAGTGGCAGAACTCAACGCCGCGCTTAGCCTCGACACCAGACCCAAGAAATGGAAATACAAATTTAAGTAAATATTTTACCTCCTCGATTGGGGATTGAACCAACAACCAGTCGGTTTTACAGTCACACTTAGTGCCGCTGCGCCACAACTGGCCTTCTAAATAAGTATTACTCCAATGTAATTTAATACTCTTTCAAGTGCCACTTAGCGCTTGGGACTTTTGCGGAATCGGGATTAATGTGAGAAGAACTACGTTTGCAGTTTGCACGCACTTACGGTTTACCTAGCCAAATGTGAAGTAACTAACCATTTTTTCAAACACCAAAATACGATTCATTTAATGCATCCATTTCAATCCATTTTGGGAGTTTAAAAGAAACAAAGTGATCTTATAAGGGTTCCTTTTTATCTTAAAACGTACGGAAGCCTTAAAAACTAAACCCTTATAGGATCACTTTATTTTCCGTCTGTCCGTCTATCATGATCATTTTACTTGAGATCACGTTGAGGTATTAAGCTAAAATATATATTCAGGTCAAGAGCACAAAAATTAAGCTTTTAATACAACTCAGTTAAAAAAATATGAGCATTTATGTATAGTTTTTGCTTCATTTTACATGAAATTCGCTGCGTAATCAACCTATATACAGGACAAAATCAGAAAACTAAAAACTTAAAGTATAAACTTAAATTAGTTCATTTTATACAAATGTGTTAACTTTATTCGCCGCATCATCAAAACCTATAAACGTCCGACTCGCGCTTGGCCGGTTTTTTCTTTAACAGACTTAAACAAACATTCGTATATTTCAAGCGGTCGTGCTGTACAGGGGTCGCGTAAATAATATATAGTATACCGCGTATATAGTAAATGAATAAATGTCGTAAATGAAAAGAGGACGTCGTGGCGCAGGGGTACAAGCGTATCACTGTAATCACTGTAACGCGACAGTGTGTGGTGGGTTTGACTCTCACCCGGGCGGAATAGTGAAATTTTCATTTCTTCACCCTGGTACATGGTAACAATGGTGAAGCGCGGCGTTGAGTTACGCCACTCTACACACTTCCTTCTTTTGAATTCGGCAAAAAGTAGGGAACGGGGTGCCTTAAGGAACTGGGGGGAGGGTGTTATAAATATAAAATATAACGGCTAAATATTCTATAAACAAAACTCTTATTATTATCGAGATCCAAACTCGATACCTACATTAAAGTACACGCTATACAAGACATCGCATAAAGCTTTCGGCGCTACATTTCCTATAATCTATTAACTGCTTCATTACAAAACTTTGTCATTTATTTCACTCAAAATAAAGCACAAAAACACAGCTGTATAATGAAACGGCCATATAACCATAATTTATTAGCAATTTCTCAACATTAGTATAGGAACATAATGAAGCTTTGGTAGCCCTTCGTACACTCTAATATACTTTGTTTACTTGCATAAATTGTCAGCTACTTCGTAAGCGGTTAGTAATCGATGTTAGAACTGAAATCTATTTCGTCTTATAGATATATCGCTATAGAAACGTCAAACGAGTTGTGAAGTAATAATGTTATAGGCAAACTAGGAACTGGATTGCCGAAATCAGCTCTGAAGACAACAGCCTTTCCACTTCTCACGATATTAAATGGACTCAATGTTTTGTTTTGGGATGACTAATCTACATCTATATATATAAAAGGACACGTACTGACTGAGGTAAGACGCACGCACAGCCGTAACCGCTGTGCGTAGAAACGTGAAATTTGGACAGATGTTTATTTTCATAATCTGGACATCCACTAAGAAGGGATTTTGAAAAATTTGACCGCTAAAGGGATGAATAGGGGTTGAAAGTTTGTATGGAAAAATCTTTAAATCGCCACCAATTTTTATAAAAAATTAAAGTCAGACTGTTAAAAATATTTTAATGAACACGTGTTTCGTGGTTTTTTTAGAATTCACCCCTAAGGATGCAAATAAGCGGGCGCACGCGCCCTCTAGTATAATATAAGCCTAGATATCATATTATCTTCAGAATATTAACGAATTTATAAAGCAATTCAGCTATAGATATGTTTACATGTGAATTAAAAGGAAAAATATTTACTTAATTTCCATTACCTGCGCAACCGCCATTTATTTATTTTTTGAAAAAAACTATAACTCTGGTTCGATATAGATCAATATATCTTGTCATTATTAATCGTATATGATAATATACGATTAATAATCACAAGATATATAGATAATATATATATATATATATATATATATATATATATATATATATATATATATATATATATATATATATGTATGTATGCACTTTGAAAATACCACGAGAGAAATATTTTTTTATCTCACGAAGGATACTATATATGTATATATGAATCTCTTCCGTTACAAATTCACACATGATGCACAGCCAAAATTACTATTTTAAATTTATATTTCAGAATGTAGATGACTTAAGGAGTGTAGGCGAGCATAGCATTCTATGAAGTATTTATGTATGTAATTTGGTGACGAGAAAAAGATTTTTTCCACGTCTGTAGGCGATAACTCTTGAGGCATATATCAATTGCAATATTCCTTTACCATTAAATAAATAAGCTTCTTTGTTCTGTACATCCTGCATACAGCAAGATATTCCGAGGGAACATACTGTTATTGTCTTAACAGAATGTTCCCTCTGTAAAAATTCTTCATTTCCTATATCCTTTACAATTAATTTATTAAATATATATATAACATATATAACTATAAGTATAGGCCCTAATGGCTTAAGGTAAATAATTGACAGAATGGTTTCACTAAAAGCATTGCAATGTTACCTACTAGAATTAAATGTAGAACTCAATAAAATTAAATATGAAGTTGTGTGGCAATAAACCATAGTGACTTGCTGTACTACATTTCTTGTTTTATTTTTTTTTTAAGATGCCAGTAGTTATTTTTAACGAAAATCCATGTTATTCATTAAATAAGAATTAAATATAAATATTTAATTAACAACAGTGCAAGAAATTTTATATATGGCAATGTTCATGTTCACATTGCCATATATATAATCAAGATGTTCACATTGCCATAGATATAATCAAGAACATCGTGTATGAAGAAGTAATACAGCAATTCAGTCCATCCGTTGACCACCGTTGACGATCGACTAATGTCGGATGACGGATGACAGATGACAGTTGGGTGACGTAAGACGAGTGACGGATAGAAAGAAATTAATTCAGAAAGATTCTGAATAATCTGTATTATTAATTAACTTTTTTTTCCATATTACTTAATATAAGAGACATAATTATAATTTAATTGTGAATGTCAAATTAAAAATATTATTGTTTATATTTTTTTTAGTAATGCTTGCATAACTCTGGAAATACTCTAACTCACGAAATGTTACATGATATTATGTAGCCTATAACCTTAACCTTATACGGTATCAAAAGCTACTCAGAAACAAAATCCATTTAAATTGATATGTTTTCTAATCGTAATCTAAATACAAGAACAAATTGGCAGACAAATAAAAACTATGAAATTTTCTAATTTCAGTTTTTGTCCAGATTAACCTAGTCTTCTCACTTAATTATTGTTTTTTTTTAAAAGACCCGATTAGTGTTGCAAAATCGTCAAATTGGCACATAAAATAATTTTAGTATTATTATATGACATTAGAGTTTTATTTGATTATATAGGTACTCGCCCATGCCTTATTAATTATAGAAGCAATATTTGATCAATGTTAATTCATACAGAAGGTAAAATTAAATACAAAATATCTTAAATATATATACCATCATTTTCGTTTAAGAACTTAATATAATAAACATTTGTGATAAAGTAAAAAATGCTTTTGAAAGAACGGAATGCTTTCCGTTCTCCCCTTTCCGCCGAATTCTAGAGGAATTGAGTATTGAATGGTGAAACAAAAATGGTTAAATGAAAATGGTGGTGTCACCGAGGCGCTTTGCAGCGTTACCAGAGCGTGAAAATGAAGATATTTATTTTATTTCTTCGAATGGGAATTGAACCCACAACCTGTCGCCATTATACAGTCACACGCTTACGCCCCTGCGCCACGACAGTCCTCTAAAGAAAAGAAAATATAAGTAATTGTAAGTAATTCAGTTTATGTATCTATGGGGAATTCAATAAATCAAGGTACAGGTCGTACTGATATTGACGTTCAGGTTGAAGAGTTCTGATAATATAATAAAGCTGAAAGCATGTGCCAGTACACCAAATATATCGTAAAAGGTAATGAAAAAAATGTGTTAAAACATTTTTTTTAATATTTTTTCTTTATTTATTTATACAGTGTACACACACGTCTTCTAAACTACTGGACGGCTTTCAATTAAACTTTTTTTGGTGTATAGATATTAACCTGGGCAGGATCTAGGCTATAGTTGATTTTGACTGGCTCACCTAATGAACTATAGTAGTCCAGCTGCATTATAAAAAATAGCGTCATGCTGAATTAGCAAAATTTGTTGAACGTTATTACGTTACGTTAGCCTAAAGTATAATAAAAAAAATAATAATCTAGACCTGATATCTGATGATGAATACTAATATTTTTTTCAAGTTTCACGTTAGATCCCGCACATGGCGGGCGCCGCTCGCTTTCCGCCGAATTCTTGAGGCATAACGTGTTAAATAGCGGAACTCAACACCGCGCTTTACCATGTTACCAAAGTTAAATATTTCATTATATCAAGAAAGAAAACTTTAACCGGATATATATATGAAAATCGAGCTCCTTATCAATCTGTTTTACATTTACTACAATAAATCTTTAACCCACATTTTAGGTACTTGTATCCTAATAGAATATACTAATGATGTAAATAATTGCATACCATTACCATAATTTGTGGTTTATTTAGATATCCTTTAGTTTATTGTCATCAAAAACGAAGACATAAATCACCGGACGTTGAAAGTAAATAAATACAATTCAATACAATGACTAAGTTCTAATTGTTATTATAAATTCTAGAAGCTTTTTAATTCCAAGGTTAATACAAACTTAGTTCATCGATTAAAATCAAGGTATTAAAAAATATTTATTAACGTAATATTAAAGTGACCACAGATTGACCCAATTATTCAATTAGTTGCCATTATAAAAAGTTAGATTTTGTGTAAAAAATAAGACAAGCTAAATAGTAAAATATATTTTGTTACATAAAATAAAAATATTTGAGTTGTGTAACTTATAAAATAGAAATCAAACTTATTTTATAAAAAAATGAAACTCTTTAATCGGATCATTCGTACAGCCCTGGATTCTTGCAGATTTGGCTGATGGTATGTTTCTCAATGGTATGGTGAAATTTGAATGTTTTTATATTTATTATATTGCCTATTAGGCTAGCGAAACGTTCTAGTAATATCTGTTCCTCCTAGCGAGGATGTGGGGCTTATCAAAACTGATGTAGTGGTTGGGCTTATCCGCTGTATGCTCATACACAGCTGACTTCCATACATGCTTATTCTTGTATCATCGACGCTTCTCCTTATTTGACCAATGTGTGATAAGCCACAATGTCATTTGTAAAATATGCTTGCACACTGCAAAGAAATATATTTTTTTAACTAATATTTTATCGTGTAGCTTTATTTAGGCATTTTATTATAAGATAAAGATTCGCTTGTGTGTAATATTCCAATAATACGTGTAGTATACAATATATCATGAATATTAATTGTTGATATCGTAATAGATACAATAAGTTAGTGCACCTTATAGGTTAAAGCAAATAATTTCTATATTAAATATATTTTCATACTTTCCTATAGAAATCGAACCCACTACCACCGATAGGATAAACAGCGAGCACACGTTCTATTTCACCACGACACCAATGTATTTTATAATTTTTCAAAATTAATATTTGTAATAGGCCCGAGCTTCTGAGGCGAACAGTAGATATTATTTGTGGGTGACAAAAGACCTTACTTTTTTGGAACCAGCCGACCGTGTAACGCTACATTTTATTATACTCAGGTAACAGATTGTGACGGTAATGGCACGCTCTGTAAATATCATACAATTTTATCAATATTAACTGAAAAGTTTTCCTTTCATTTCACAAAATTTATTCCGTTTCGTCGTAATATTATATGGACTGTGATTTCTTGGCCTTCGACGTTAATGGATTTTCTTTCTTGAAATATATGTTTATTTCAAAATATTAAAATAACCATTGTTTTGGTTGTAAATCCATTTAGTAAAATTTCACATTACCCCATCATTATATTATAAGCTAATTTTTTTATATTTATACTGTTCGGATATTGAATCTCACGAATATAACAAAACAGGTCAGAATGATTTTTAAGGTTCCGTATAACAAAACGAAAAAACCTATAGGACATTATTTTTGCCAGTTTGGCAAGAAGTGAGACCTTTCAGTATAAATAAAGAAAAAACCTTTATATCTTTATTATTTTAATAATTTTAACAAGTTCCCGTTTGGTTTTATTTGAAACCAGATTTATTATAATTGGGGTTTTTAAAAAAGTGATTAAGAATAAAAACAAAAATGGATGGGAATTAAACACAACAATAAGTCTAATCTATATTCTAATACTATCGCTTGTAGAATTTTATGGAGCATTTCTCCTCCATATTTGACCTCTGAGACCCTTGTGGTTGGACTACTAAGAATTATACTATAAAAGTCATACAAGGTCTTTCATTGCTTATAACCAGTGTCGTTGATGTGGCCAAGACTGTCTGCTTGACGTGCCCTCGGAAACGCGAAGAAGGTCACGATCCTATCTAATCTAACCTGCAGCATGGTTTAAACTAATCAATTATTGCTTAACGTTTTGTTGCATCCATTGATTAACTTTAATGTTTTATTTATATTTTGAAATATTTTTTTAAGGACTTTTGTGTGTAGAATTTAAAAATAGGTTTCTTTTTACAAAAAATCTACTTTTCCTATATCTGTAAACGTTCATTCTAATAAAAACTACTAGTGTGCCTCTACTCCACATATCCACATAATTACATAACTTTATATTTAATTCAGCCAGTCGTTAAAAAGATATAAAAACTCTATTTGTATTAAGAACCACGCGATTAGGACGTAAAAATGTCAAAATTATAGAGCATTTTCGCATTAAAACGCAACTTTCGTTATTTTTATTCTTATATGGTGTTCGTTATTTTAAACGGTTGGTGTGGACATAAGGCCAATCTCGTAACACAATAAATCAGTGTCTGTGTCACGTGGCATGACAATTAGCCCATTCTTTAAGCCAGGCCTGTATAGCTTTCATGATTTTGTAGTAAATTAATTTAAGAGTTAAGTGCCATAAAATAATCTAAATCAGCCTCACGCTGTATCCCGCACACAGCGGGGTAGGCAGAGGGAACCTAGTGTTGAAACACTCCGTTCACCACTTTCCGCCAAATACTGGAGGCATTGCGTGTTGAGTGGCGGAACTCAACGCCGTGCTTTGCCTCTATACCAGAGCGAAGGAATGAAAATATAAATGTAAATAAATATTTCATTTCCTCGAGTGGGAATCGAACACACAACCAGTCAATTTTACAGTTACACTTTGTGCCCCTGCGCTACGACTGATCTCCATAGAAGGGAAGTGCCATAAATCTTGGTTAATTCAGTTTTTACAACAAATTACCACGATACATTCACACATATAGTAAAATTCAAATAGGAAAAATGTAGATCATTTATACAGTCGCTAAAAGTAGTTTATTTTCTCTTTTAACAATTGTTAAATTGATCTTTGATTGTTCTAGATCCGTTTTGTTGCTATATTTTTGGCTGAAAATAAAAATATAAAAATATTAGGGTTGTCTATAAAATATATCTACCACCTTTAAATTAATCTTTAAAAATATTTTTATCCGACTTTAAAAAGAAAGAGTTTATCAATTCGACTGTATGTTTTTTGTATTATTTAGCCAATTATGAATGTGTTTTGATAACTCTTCTTTGTATAGTAGACTATATTTCAGAGATATAATGGGACCGCCCATATATTTATTTTATTTATTTATTTCTTTTGGTATTTTTTTTAATTTTTTTTAAAAAATTAACAGAGAAGGTAAAATAAATAAATAAAGGTAAAATGAAACGTAGCGGGAATCGAACCCGCGCCTCCAACTCCTCCTGAAACTGACCAGGCGCTCTGACCACTGAACCATACGTTCAACGTATGGTTCGAGACCCGATACATTGAAATTTTTATACGTTTTCTAAATAAGTATTTTGCTTTCCTAAGTGTGGAATAACACTTTAAAAATGTTAAAAATATTTAATTTAACTAAATCTGCGATTTATTTATTCCGTGTTAAAATAAGTTTTTTTAGCTTCACGTTGTATCCCGCACATATCAGAGTAGGCAGAAGGAACCTGGGAAGCTAGTGTTAGGACACTCCCGTTCCCATTAAAGCATTGTATTTTGAATGGCGGAACCAGAGCAAGAAATTGAAAATTTTAAATATTTTATTCCCCCGAATGGAAATCGAACCCACCGATGCCGTGCTTACAGTCGCACACATGTGCCTCTTACCGATGATGGCCTCTATTTTTGCTAAATACTTATATCTGTTATAAAATTTATTAACTTTTGACAGTCAAGAAAAAACAGCTAAGCTGAACTTTATAAAAAAAATACTTCTTTTATACAAATAAATTGGTTAAAGCCGTTTTACAATGTGTAAGTCTAAAATTTTTATTAGATAAATTCAATACAACAAAATAAAGAATTATTAGGTAACAGATGAGATAATACTAACTAGACAGACAGACAAAAATGAACCAAAAATTCTATTGTATAATTTTTTAAGCTATAAATTGTCATGTAAGAATGAACTTAAGAATTTCTTTATTTCACAATCCTATTATATTTAAATTTGTAAATTTTGAAAGGAGAAAAAAATCTTTTAATTAATGTCCACAATGTTTTGCCTTAAAGGAGTCGTTCATTTGTTATTCCCAGAATATAATGAGGCTAGTCGTGGCGCAGCGGCACGAGGTGTGACTGTAAAACCGACTGACTGTGGGTTCGATCCCCACTCGAGGAGATGAAATATTTATTTAAATTTATATTTCCATTTCATCGCTCTGGTGTCGAGGTTAAGAGCGGCATTGAGTTCTGCCACTCAATACGCAATGCCTCCAGAATTCGGCAGAAAGTGGGGAACGAAGTGTTCATAACACTAGGTTCCCTCTGCCTACCCTGCTGTGTGCGGGATACAGCGTGAAGCTGATTTAATTTTTGATTTTTTAATGAGATAAAAATAATTTGATTTAGTAGATTCAGGTACATCATTCCTTCCCTGAAAATTCTGTCAGTTTTGGCATTTCGCACTTAAAAAGCATCGAAATGAGCGAAACGAGTAAAGAAAAAAATGCAAAAATCATTAGACAAGTTGTCTATGTTAATCAGCTGTCACATCTGTCATTTAAAATATGATTGATTTTAATTCATTCAAAATGAATTTCGTTTTTATATATAAATATATTGATGTTTTGTTTTTTTATAGGTGAAGGCAATTTTGAACATTTCTTTTTTTTTTAACATGCATTCTCCTACTGTGTAAAATTATCTCTTTTTTACCGTACAACCTCCTTAGTGTCTTCTTCATACAACGTGACGCGCGTTGGCGAGGTGATATGTGTTCAACTGGTACGCTCGAAACGCCATAATTAAAGAACCAAACCAAACCATGAATTTGTTTTTGTTGTTTCATTAATTAATTGACATTTTCTTTATTTACTGTAATTATAAGCACTAATACGTGCGTAAAATACTTAGACTTATTTAAAACGAACAAATATTTTATTTCTTTATTAACTTAATGGATTATTTATATCGAATAAGGATCTAAAAATATGAGTGGAGAACTGATTTTTGGTATTATATTGGTCCTCGATTTACCGTCTCCTTTAATTGTACGGTTGTTCAAACTTTTCAATTATAGGGCACTTGAACTCTAGATGGAGTTTTTAGATCAAAGTGCAGTGTTTTAGTGTCTGACAAAAAGTGGTAGTTGTGGGTTCAATTTTAACTTATAGAGGGAAAGATTTTAATTAAATTATTCTCATGTTGGGTCCGGTTACTCCTCGTACTTTATATCGAAATTGAAATTAGAATGGAGATAGAAATGTCTAAGGAGCAAGAAGCGCGGTGGTAAAAAATATTGAAAACTGTTACATACTTATTTTGAACAAATCATTATGAGGTATGATTTGTAAACGACATTAGCTATTTGACAGTATCATTGAAAATATTTTAATTATTTGAAAATTTAATAAAAATTTAAAATATTTTTCTTGTTTCGTATATTTTAGAGATTCAAAAAACTATCAGGCCAGTCGTGGCGCAGAGTCACAAAATGTGACTGTAAAATTGACTAATTGTGGGTTCGAAGAAGTGAAATATTTATTTACATTTTTATTTTCATTTCTATGCTCTGGTATAGAGGCAAAACGCTGCGCTGAGTGACGCCACTCATCACGCAATGCCTCCTGAACTCGGCGGAAAGTGGGGAACGGAGTGTCTTAACACTAGGTTCCCTGTGCCTACCCTGCTGTGTGAAGCTGATTTATTTTATTTTTATTCAAATAAATAATAACGTAGGAAATTAAACAACTGAGGAATACTATGATAACACAATTATAAACATATCAACAGACTGTTGATAATGACAATTTCGTTGTTGTTGACAAGTTTCATATAACTGTCAAATCTACTGCTACCCGGTAGTATTTAACTATACAAATACAAAAAAAACATATTAAATAATCTAGTAATGATGTAATTTTCAAATTGCATCAATTTTCTAGTTCGAGCCTCGCAGTAAAAATAGATGGAATGTATAAAAAATATAAAGTGGGCCACTGGCTTTCGGACGACGGTCACGAAACTGAATAGAAGCAATTTCGACACGCTGAATGCTGATGTTTCGAAGTCCAGGTAAACGTTATATCACTGTTTTTTGTAATAAACACCTTATAAAAATATTTTAAACATTTAATTTGCGTAATTAATGTAATCAGATTGAGGTTGAGGCTGTTGTGGCGCAGGGGCACAAGCGTCGACTTTTAATGACAGTTGGGGGCAGTGGGTTCGTTTGCTCTGGTTTCGAGGTAAAGCGCAGCGTTGATTTCCGCCTCTTACAGATAATGCCTCGAGAAATCAGCAGAAAGTGGTTAGCGGAAATGTCTTATTGGTGAAAATAGTATCTTAACCCTAGGTTCCCATGTTTCATCTGTCTTTCCTACAATTAGGCTGTCGTGGTGCAGTGCGAAGCGTTTGGCTATAAGCGTTATGATTGTGGGTTAGAAACCCGTTCTGGTAAACAAAGAACGTCTAGTAGAAAAAGAGTTAGAGCGCCATTCACACGTAATATCTCGAACATCAGAAGGAAAGTGGAAAACGGAGTGCTAAGATTGAAGCTTCACGTATTAGCTTCATCCATCCTTCACCTAGCTGTATATAACAAGATGTGCAAAGAAAACTTAACCTAAAAATGCTATGGTCTTCACTTTATACTCTCCGTTTTCTTCAATAATAGTTATAATATCCTGAGTGGTAACCACAGTATCGTGTAATTTATATAAACAGGTTTTTTATTTTAAATTTGAAAATCTATTTATTTATACTTTTACTTTCAGTGGGCATCGAACTCACAGTTATCACAAGCACAGTCAGATACTGTCCCGCTGCGTCACAAGGCCATAAACCAGTATGAACTATAAAACGTGTTTGTCGATAATCTCTTCACTACAGGTCGTTAGTTCGACGGTCAAAGGACGTCAAAACGTCCGACACTTTGCCTCTCTCGTACTATCACACTAGTTCTATTTTATTCTAGGTATATAAAATTGAGTTACAGTCCAGTGAGTTAGAAACCAGTTACAGTCTCTTCGTTTGTTATATATAAATTATTTTTTCTCTATTTGTGCCTAGAGATAATAAAAATAAATGAAACTTTTATCTAATTCAACTCCATTGTGTTTTGATAAATATTTCATTTGAACTTATTTGTTCTTTTCGATGTAATCACAAAACTTCACAAAATATTATTAAAACAAATTTAAAAAAACCGGGCAAGTGCGAGCAAGGCTCGTCTACCGAGGATTCCGTACAAACATTAGAGGTCTCATGCTTCTTTTGAATTTCAAGTTTAGCTAAGCCAAAGCCCTCTAATACCTTACTTGCTAGCTTTAATAGCAAATTTTGTCCCCTTTTAAGGCTATTATTTTTTTGGTTACAACCATAAATGTATAGTTTTCATATTTTTTTCTTCTGAACTAGGACTACCTGTAGTTGCGAGCTACCAAATTTCATAATTCTAGACCTAGATTCAACCGGAAGTACCTACCCAATGAATTTTGATCCAATTTATAGTGTCGAAATACGTGTTTTTTTTTTCGATATAAACGGCCATATCTCTTTTCTAAGTAAATATAGAAATATGTTTTTTATGTTTTAAATCATGGTGCCGTAGATCTGAGTGTATGGTTTGAATTTCAACTCGATATCTCCAAGTGTTCCTGAGATAAAGGGTCTTCATAGACAGACAGACGGACAACAGAGTGATCTTATAACGGTTCCTTTTCCGTTGCAATGTACGGAACCCTAAAAAAGTGAATTTTATTATTTTTTTTAATTTAACCTTCCCAAAATTTGAACACTCCCAAATTTTAATTGGCATGAAAAACAAACCGTAATACCGACAAAACTGTAACTAAACGCCAGTAGGTAACAAAGGCAAATATTATATCAATAGATCTATTTTTCAAACGAACAATGACTACGTGACAGTTGTTTATTGCATATTGTCGTTATAAAATGGTAACAGTTAGGTAATCTGGGCAGTCGTGGTGCCGCGACACAAGCATGAATGCAAACGCGATGGAATGTGGGTTCAATTCCTAGTCGAGGAAATAAAATATTTAATATTTTTATTCTTTTGCTATGGTGTCGAGCAACATGCTATACCTCCGGAATTCGATGGAAAGTGGAGAGGAGAGAGTATTAACAGTAGGCTCTCTCTGCCTACCCTGCTAATGCGGAATACAGCGTGAAGTTAAAAAAAAATAAAAAAGGTTAGGTAATCCGCGAGTAAACAGAGATAATTTCACATTTGCTATGTAGGTTTTGAATTATACATTGAGTACACTTAAACACCCACGATGATCTAATCTAAATTTATACGTAACATTTCTATTAAATTTAACCAATCGTATTTATAGTTTGAAATTCTTGTAATTTTTGTGAATAGATTATTTTTACGTGTTTTAGTTAGTATTTCAGTTAGAAATAATAGCAATAATTTGTTGACTAGATTAGGTTGGATCGTGGAGGCAAGTAGTTAGTTTTATATACGGCGTACTCAGCAAAGTTCAGGCGGATGGATGAAGATAAAAGATAGAGAAATAAAAGTAAAAGGTATAGTATAGATAATATATTACTTATATTATAGGCGTATATTAAACTAATTCTGTAATAAACGTAAATTAGTTTTCTTACTAACTTTACACCGTGTTTTTATTTTTCCCGACTGCTAAGGAAGGGTTTTGTTTTTGCGCATATCTTGTATGTATGTAATATTCTTTATTACCTCATATCTCCACAAACTCTGAACGGATTTACACAATTGAGGTATCGTTAGATTTGTATTAGCAGCCCAAGTGTTCTTAGATAGGTGACGTTAAAAAAAAAACAATCATGGCAGCTGTGGGATCCCATTGGACTTAGTGAAAAAAAAAATCGTTTCGAATACCACAATACGAGTATCAAATTCAAGAGCTGTATAAAACTAAAAAGAAAATTAACAACCCCGATAGGATTAGGATATTAGGATTAACAGTCGGGACCCGCAGGAACCCCTCATAATTGAAAGAGGTCCCGACTGTTAATCCTAATAAACTATTGGGCTTGTTTATTTTCTTTTTAGTTTTATGCAGTGGGGGTTTTGGTTTTTACAAATATTTTTTTTACTTTAGGTTTAATATTCTTTATTTTATTTAACGTAAAATGCGTCACACCAGCTGTTCCTGACAAATTGAACGTTTGAAACAAACTCGATAATTTAATATGTAATGTTAGATATTGTAACATTTTATTTTCATTATTCAATCAGTGGAACTAACGATTATTATATAACATAATAGTCTATATTATTATATAAATATTTACTTTGTTACAGCCTGCTTGTTTGTAATATGAATGATTGGCTGGTCCATAATTGATTGTAATAATAACTTAAGGATTTAAGACAAATGGATTTATATGTATCATTATCTTAGATTGCTTTCTAATCACTGATAATATTCTCGCAACGAATACTTCAAAAACCGGTGTGCAGATTTTCATTTTAACTGATTGATTTTTTGATACTAGTTATTGTCCTCAGCTTATCCTATTTCCTTTTGATTTGAGATTTTAAAACTTTCTAAGGTATTGTCGACCTATCTGTTTTAAAAAGCAGCTACCTTAGGACTACGTAAGGTAAAAATTTAAATTCATTTAAAACATTTTTAAAGTTATAGGTTTATATATAATATATCTATGAAATAAGGCTTTTAATCTATTAACATTAAACATAGCATATTATGACGAGAAAATTTGCTGTCTTTTTTGTTGTCTTTTTTTTATGACTTTCTGATCTTGACCTATGTTATTATTAGAATTTATTTTTAGCCGACTAATTGTTTTTTTTTTGTTTAACACCCTATTCCATATATAGCAGGGGAGGAAAACGGAACCTAGTGTTAACAAAACCCGTTCTCCATACACCGACCAATTTTCAAAATATTGCGTGTGGCGCTCAACTCCACCGTGGTTTAATCAGAGCTGGAAAATGAGAATAATTAATTTACACGAATGAGAATCGAACCTACAAAAACTACGTAATAGTTGGTTAACAATCACTTTATCATATTAAACTATGATGTCGTGTCTTACAAATTAATGAACTAATTAGTAAGAAAACAACTAAAATCACGGCAATCGTTACAAATGGTTACGCTAGCACCCAGTAAGGTTGGTCCCGCTAACATAAATAATCTTTGGACCGAGTAGGGACTCAGAATTTATTGCGACAGTCGGACCTCTAATAAAAAACATGACAAACGCCATTATCGCTGAGAACTATTTAAAGTATGTCTAAAGCCTTTTTACATGCAGCGATACTGTAAAAAAAAGAATTAAAGTTAATATTTGTGGTTTTATTTTCTTTTTTTTTCAGCTCATGTAGTATTCCGCAAATAGCTGAGTAGGCAAAGGGAAACTATCCATTTTTCACCGCTCGGGGCATTACGTGGTGATTAGCGGAACTCAACGCCGCGCTTAGCCTCGACATTAGAGCAATAACATGAAAATATTTAATATTTCATGTTCTCAAGTGGGAATCGAACCCACAACCTGTAGCGTTTATAGTCACACATTTGTGCCTCCTCCCCACGACTGGCCTTAATAAATATTAATTGGATTGCTTAATAAATACAAAATACAATTATAATAAAATATTAGAAGCTGAAACTTATTAATTGGAATCTAAAGCTTAGAAGAGCGGAAGAGTCATGTATGAAATATTAAAATCAAATCAAATTAAATCAGTTTTACGCTGTATCCCGGACACAGCAGGGTAGGCAGAGGGAACCTAGTAACGGAGTGTTAAGTAGTCTCCAAAGTAGGGAACTTTCCGCCGAGTTCTGGAGACATTGTGTGTTGAGTGGTGGAACTCAACGCCGCGCTTTGCCTCATCATCAGAGCGCAGAAATACAAATATAAATGTAAATAAATATTTCATCTCCTCGAGTGGGGATCAAATCCACAACCAGTCGATTTTACAATCACACTTTGTGCCTCTGCGCCACGACTGGCCTTTTACTAAAATTATTTTGAAATCGCCGTCTGTTCAAAGCCTTATGTTCACGAAGTTTGCAACATTTCACCTTGCTCCATACAATGGAGTCTTGAGTTACTATGTAACGTATTTGCTACTATTTCAATACTTTGCGAACCAACAGCCACTTACTCCCCATTATCTTAATTTTTGTTTAATCGTAATGACGTAATTGGTGTGTACCTTTAAACGATAATTACTTTATAAAGTTGAAAAGATACAATGAAATTTGCGTTGATTGTTTTTTATAGAACATGCAGGGGGAACCTGGGAACCTAGTGCTAAGACATTCTGTTATCATTAAGATACTTCCGTTTCCAGTAATTGTTCAGCTAATAAATAATATTACGTACACATATAATACACAATAACAAACATAAACTAAACAACATTTATTACTTGCTCAGTTTAACTTGGGTATTTTATTTTATTATATTAACAAATGTTATCATTTTAAAATATAAGTTCTGCAAATCTTTCGTAGGTACCCTAAGCGATGTAAATTAAGAAAAAAAATGAATAAAAATTTCCATAAACTATTAATAAGAATAGCGTAATCTTATAATAGTTTATAAAAAAATCTAGTGCAAAAAAGTAAATAAGACTATGATTGTTTGCCTTCTTTGTCTGTGGTATCCTTATTTTTAACGACTGAAATGAAGATTTTTTTCCTCTTCTTAATTTTTTTTCAACCTAGTGTTAAAACTCTCTGCTCTCCAATGCTATCATTAATACAAAGAATACTTTGTTAGTTGAAGTTACTATAAAAAGTAAAATAAAGTTATTATCAAGTTTAATCTCAATAATTCTTTATTGGATTTTCCTGTTTGTTGTCAGTATAAAATAAAAAAAATCTACTATACGAGAAATTAGTCGAGGGTAAAGATAATCTGATAGAGTTCTATTTATATTACAATAATTAGAGGCCGTTGTGGCGGTGGAACTGAAGAAGTGGTGGTATCAAGCCGTACCTCCTGGGAGAGTCACGGCGTTAAGTTTTGCCACTCTACACGCAATGTCTCGTGAAATGACGAATGGAGTGTATTACCAATAGGTTCCTACCTGTTTACTCTACCATGCGGATAATAATTTTTTAAATCAATTTAAATTTTTTCTAGTTGATTAATTTGATTTGCTTATAAATAATTATATACAATAAAAATGTATTAGTATTCACCACAATTTCTGTATCCGGTATAAGAATGACTCATTTAATATTTACCTACAGATACCTACCTAGACCTGAGTCCGGACCCTGACAATGAATCATTTGATGTATGAAATTGCCGGTAATTGGGTGAGGTAATTTTTTAAAGCTCTAAACATGTCCTTGATTTTTAGAATGTTTGTTTTACTGTCGCATAATACGATTTTATATTTTGATAAATTAACAGTATTAAAGAAAAGGCAAAATCTGTATATGTGTTTAAGCTGAGAAGTATATTAGTTTATCAAAAATATATAATAGACTGAGATACCAGGGCCCCAGAGCTACGTCATTTTAATCACACAAAGCTTAAATTTTGAAGATTAATCGTTTAATATATAGTTAAGACTGCACTGTACTTACTAACTGGATAGTGTTAAAATAGAAACTTTTTTATTTAAATATGTTTTTAAAATAATGTAAAAATATATATATTTATTATTGCCAAACCCTTACCCTTGCGTGGGCCTTTACTCCCGTGAGACGTCCTAATGACTGTTTAAAATTGAAGAAAACTACGTTATACTAGCACGCCTCAATTTTAGATATATTATTTACGGGACTATTTTAAGACCCCTTACAAGCACCTAGACCAATCCGATGACTGAGGATGATAACATCCTCCCAGACAGAGATGTACCTTTAGATGACGCTACCCTTGAATGGATCCCGCTTTCAAGTTAGTAATGACATATATCGTCTTAACTACATATTAGACTAATCATCCTCAAAATTACAGCTTAAATTTAAGCATTGCTAAAATGACGTAGGTATGGGGGCCAAGGGATCTTGGGCAGCAGCAGGGACACAAGGGAGTGACTGTAATGCGACGGTTGTTGTTTCGATCCCCACTCGACAGAATAAATTTCTTATATTCATTTCTTCGCTCTGGCACCAAGGCAATAAACCGAAAAATTCGGCGGAAAATGGGGAACGGAGTGCCTTAACACTAAGTTCCGTCTGTCTAATCTGCTGTGTGCAGTATACAGCGTGAAGTGAATTAATTTTATTTTTAATATATTAAACTCTACAATATAATATACATAGTCTATTCAAGCGTGTAATTTGTCGATCTACTATGACAGTTGAAATATTAGCCTACATTTGGTTCACTAACAAGTATACGTATAAGGAAATACTGGCATATCGAAGCCATACAAGTTGAGATATAAAAACAAATACGAGATGAAAAAACCAATTGCCAACTTAAAAAAAATTATTACAAACACCAGGTAAGAACATTGAGTTTCATACATTTTTTTGTTAGTATTATTATATGTATATATACTCTATCTCTAACTGAACTCTATTTTTAACCGGCTTTAAAAATAAATATATATTTTTAGGTTTACAGAGTGAAGCTGAGAATCCAGTTGGACACTCTGTTCCCTTTCATCTTTCAGACATTTTCGTTTCTCATCTTCCGCATTTGCTGTATTTTCAAGTATATTTAAATTTCCCAACGAATGTCATTGTAAAATTTTATTAATTTATTACTATCGAAAGTGGCGCCTGGTACGTCTTATATATCTAAGCTATCCATTTTAAATTGTAATGTAAAGGTACGAAACGTGACAATTTTTCATAGCTAAACTAAACTTTTTCATTTTTATTTAATTGCCCCTACAATAATAAGGCTTTTATAGAGCAGTTAAAACTGTGGTTTTATTTAATGTCGTGCTGACACTTCCACTCTGTATATATTTATTTTAGATCAAATTGAGATATTTCACATTTGTGTACCACAAGGGTGTTTTATTTTTGAAAGCATTATGTACAATACTGTATATATAGTACAACCTCTTTATGTATAGGTAAGCGTTAATCAAAATTATACGGCGTCGTCCCCGTTTTCCGTTTTTGCCGTAATTTGCGCAGTTTGCTCGGTTCACCACGGAGAGACCCACAATCCTCTCTTTCTTCTGGTGAAAGACCCATAAAAATCATTTAAGTTATTCCGAAAACTAATCTGGACAAACAGAAAAACAACAAATAAACCTAAAAACATACAAAATCGTTTTTTTTGTATTTTAATTTCGTGTTATATGCACTTGTTGAAGAACAACACTGTTTTTTTAATTTTAAATCACAGACAGACACTTTAATTTTATTTATATTCATGGATAAAGCGTGAATCTGAAAAATTCTGTCGATAAGAATGGTTAGCAATTCAAATTTTACAATTGATTGAGAGAATCCAGATAGGAAGATGGCGAGACCAGGTAAAACATACACACTATTTCAAATGGAATTGAAAGTAATAATAAACATCCTAAGTAAGTCGCTTTCAAAGTGCAATATAATAGTTATTTAATATTAACTTATATTTTTTTAGTTACTAGACTACCTAATACACAAAAAACATACTATTTAAAATCATATATTTACTAAATAAACCTATTAAAATAAGTAGTAATTTCATACAAAACAACCATAAATCAGTTTCTAGAATGCAATTCAGGTTGCACCAAATAAGCAAAAATTACAGCGCGTTGATGTGACCACAAATAGCCCTTAGCTGTGCACAAAATTACAAAGCATTAATCAATTTAAACTTTCCAACATCATTTCCTGGCAGGTGCATGCAGTTTATGTAATTTCATCTCTGGAAGTTTGGTATCCCTTAACTTCGTGTTCACTGCGAGGAACCTAATTAATAGCTTAATACAACTACTAAGTCAACAATTAGATTTTTTTAAGCTTCACGCTGTATCCCGCATATAGCAGAGGGAACCTGGAATACTAGGTGTATTATGACACTCCGTTACCATCAGGACACTTCCGTTCACCAGCTTCCTCCAAACTCTGGAAGCATTGCATGTTGAGTGGCGTTTAAACTTCGCTTTACTTCGTTACCATAGCGAGGAAGTAGAAATATAAAAAATTTAATTTGCTTCAGTGAAAATAATATATTTCTAACACCATTGTGGTACAGTGAACGAACTTGATAATTAGTTTTATTTTGATTTTGAGGAATTAATAATTCAGTGTGTAATACTTGAGTCAAAAGCGGACTACGGAATAACATTAGTTTTGCTAAGAAACGTAAAAAAAATCAATGATGCCTGTCATCATCATCAATCAACTCCCATTCTGTGTGTGTGTGTGTGTGTGTGTGTGTGTGTGTGTGTTTCTATAGAGTTTCCATTTACAATATTGTCACTTCTCTGGATTACAATACTTCCATGTGTATGTGGCATAAATTACAGGTTTTGTTTTGTTGAAAGTAATAAACACTGATTGAGAATAAGTTTAAGTTTAAGGAAACTGAAGCACTTTCCGGATATTAATTTTTATGTAAGGTATTACATTACTATCACTTAAGGCTAGTCGTGGCGCAGAAGCACAAGTGTGTGCCTGTAAACGCGGCAGGTTGGGAGTTCGATTCCTACTTGAAGAAATGAAATATTTCATAATTTAATTTCTCCCGCTACACAACACGTAATGCCTCTAGAATTCGACGAAAAGTGGCGAGCGCAGTGTCTTTACGCTAGGCTCCCTCTGCCTACGTGCGGGATACAGAGTGAAGCTGATAAAAAAAAGAAATCAGCTTCACGCTGTATCCCGCACACAGAATGGGTAGGCACAGGGAACCTAGTGTTAAGACACTCCGTTCCCCACTTTCTGCCGAATTCTGGAACCATTGCATGTGGAGTGGCAGAACTCAACGCCGTGCTTTGCCTCGACGCCAGAGCGAAGAAATGGAAATATAAATTTAAATAAATATTTCATCTCCTCGAGCCTAATCGAAATCGAACCCACAACCAGTCGATTTTACAGTCACACTTTGTGCCCCTGCGCTACGACTGGCGAAAAGAAAAAGAAGAAAATAATCTGGAATTAATTCACCTTAAGATATTGTAACAGTGTCATAAAACTAAGTAACAGAAGTAAAAGCTTCGGTGTAATAAGAATGTTATACAATTAGTTAAGTAACAGTTATCTGTTTGTAACATACAAATAAATTAATAAAAATTACTAATTATATTTTTTAATCTTATAAAATATATTGTATATAATATAAATATAATTAGTCAACTTCACGCTGTCTTCCGAATAAAGCAGGATAAACAGAGAGAATCTAGTGTTAAGGCACTCCGTTCCTCACTTTCCGCCGAATTCTGTAGCGGCGGGACCTCTACGCTTTTATTAACGCAATACAGTGTGAAGCTTAAAAAAAATACCAATCAAGTACGAGTCGAACTCGCCCACCGAGGGTACCAACCGTGAGTACCCAGGAGGGATGGGAAGTAACGGGAAAGAACTTATAGAAGTTCATTTACGTTCAAAGGTTCAAGTACGTGTAAGTTCGTATGCTGATTTAAAAGCTCTTTTTCTGTGCTCCGAGGGACGACAGACTTGAATATTTGGTATTAATTTCGGCAAATCTCCATGCGATCTTTAGATAAATGATATGACAGACTGACAGACGCACAACAAAGTGATCTAATAAGAATTATGTTTTTTTTGATAACTGATACGGAACCTTAAAATTGGAAAAAGATAGTTATGTAAATTTTCATAGTCTATTATAAAACACAATTGTATAGCAAAGTATTAGAAATAAAACTTTCTAAAGCAAATTAGTTATAAAATGTTCAGGCGTTTTATAGTTTAGAGTAAACATTTATGAGAATATAATACCTACTGTCTATTAAGATTTGTTGGAATTGTAAATTGATTTATTGTAGCATTAAGCCAGATACTCTAATAGTATGTTTATTATATAACTACTTGTTTTGTATTATTATACGTTTTCTAAATAAGTATTTTTCTTTCCTAAGAGTGGAATATCACTTTAAAAATGTAAAAAAATACAGTACGAATATTGTATAATTTGAATGTTTCATCTTTCTTTTATTTTTGAATATTAATGTCTGAGACATTCACCATACTCCACGGATCTTGTTTCAGATCACCTTATTAGATTAGATTTTTCGAAATTTGGACAACTTCTTGTAAGGGAAAAAAAACTCCTATGGGGCAGTCCAAGCCGCCTTCAAAGATTTTGTTAATTTTCGTCCGAATGGTTTTTTAATGAACTATTTATAAATGGCAAAAGTGTATAAATGGTTCATATTTTATAAAAATAAATATATGATTTTAAAAAAAATATTAGACTTTTTGATATTTTTAAGTGATATACCATCCACTCTTAGGAAAGAATAATACTTATTTTTAGAAGAATAAATGTGACATTAATTTTAGATTAGTTAGATAGTTAATCATCTATTCGGATATTCTTGCTTAACCTCCTAATTTTAAACTTTTGTAGGGCAAGGATACTATCAGCATAAGATTGGCCTCACATAAAAAAAATATATGAATAAAAAAAAAGATTTTTATTTTGTTATAAAAAATGTATACATCATTTTACATTTTATTTTTAGTAAGAACATTATTTCAGTTTGTTTATTTTATTTGTACATTTCTTAACTTATATTAAACTTAAAAATAAGTGTTACTCCTACATGATATTGCTTAAAGATTTCTGCGACTACCAAGTATTTTTATTCGCCCGTCATCACTTCTAAGAATTCTGAAAATAACATTAATTTATTATTGAAGGAAAAATTCAATCTCATAATAATATTAGGAATTCGAAATTTCTAATGTTTGGGAGTCCTTAAAAAAATATTATGTTCAGTTATTAAGATAAAAAAAAAATAAAAGCAAAAATTCTGTGATAGTTTTATCCTTTTGGGTGCATCAAAAAATTAAGAATCATCTTATTCGTAGAATAGAACCTACTTATTATGTATAAGATTAAATTTATATATTAGAGTTACTAGCGCTTGAAAGCCTCTTAGCATTAAGTCGCACTTAAAAAAATATTGTATAAGACATTCAATTGTTTTAAACATATTTACAAAAATTAGATATTTTTGGTTGATTGTTACCGTACTTGAAGTGTTCGTTAATGAAAAACAAGTTATTTTATTTTATTTTAAAAGACCACCATACCAGATACCTGTCCTGGCGCAGGGATACAAATGAGAGACTGTAAACGTGACTGGTTGCGGGTTCTATCCCCACTCGAGGAGATTAAATATTTATATAAATGTGTATTTTCATTTCTTGGCTCTGATATCGAGGCTAAGCGCGGCGTTGAGTTCCGCTACTTAACATGCAATGCCTTCTACCCTGCTGTGTGCGGGATACAGCGTTATTATTTTTTGGTAATTTCTGTGTACACAAAAATACTACTAATTCTTAAACACGACAAAAATACGACCAGAAGTATCAGAACATACGTGGCTATATCAAAGGAGTTATAAGTTAAAATAAATATTTATTAGTATACCATCGAAATCAACGGTCCCTGAACCATCAGCGTCAATCTCTGTTATCATTGCTTCTAATTCGTCAGCTGATAACGTATTGTCGAGTTCCTTAAAAATCTCCTTTAACACGTCTGTTGTTATATATCCATTACCTAAAAACAAAATGTTGCCGGTTTAGTTTTATTATTTTTGATGTAAGGCCAGTGGTGGTGCAGGGGCACAAGCGTGTGATTGTAAACGTGGTGGATGTAGGTTCGATTCCCACTCAGGGATATGAAATATTTAATATTTTCTGTTTCCTCGCTCTGGTAACGAGGCAAAGCGCGTTAGGTTTCGTCAATCAACACGCACGGTATGGAAGTGTTTTAAAGGGAACGGATGACTTAACACTAGGTTCCCAGGATCCCTGTGTCTCTTCTATATGCGGAATACAGTTATAAGCAAAAGTTATAAAAATAATACATGCAATACGAGACATAACATGCTTAGTTCATTTACCAAAAACGGATTTGATTTCCACAACTTTTACGATGTTTTTCTTTTTAAATAAATTTAGAACACAAAATTGTTAAAACGGAGAAAATTATTAACACTAGGTTTCAGGTTCCCTCTGCCTCCATGACGCTGTTTTCAAATAAAATTATTTGAAATACCATATTTAAGATAAATAAACTGATAGTAAAAGAAATGGTTACCTTCTCGGTCATACAATCTGAAAGCCTCTCTTAGTTCAGCTAGCATGGCCTCAGCGTCTAACTCTTCAGTTAAAAACCTTGACGCAAGAGAACAAAATGACTTAAATTCTAATTCTCCCGTTGCTGAAATAAAAACAAATGTATATTAAAATGTGAAATAATGTGTGATTAAATGTAATGATGATGAAAAATTATATTTTATTTTATTTTTAACTGACTTCTGTAAAAGGAGGAGGTTCTCAATTCGACTGTATTTTTTTTATGTTTGAGGTAATCTCAGAACCGATTTTGATAATTCTTTTTATCTGAAAGTTAGTGCTTTCCGTGTGGTTTAAGTTTAATTTGGTCCATTTCTAACAATAGCATGCATGAGAAAATCACATACACCAGGACCCAGTTGAAATTGAAGAAGTCCGTTTTTTATTTTGTTGAAAATTATAAATATTTATACTTATAGCCTTTTGTTTATTGAAATATATTGCTTCCCGATGAATAAAATTTTGACTGCATCTCCTATATGAACTTTTCCTCAATTGCGTAAAATTTACGTAATAACTCTTATTATTAATACTACATAAAATTCAAAAGTTAAATTATGATTTTATGCATGATGGAATATATAGGGATATGATTGCAGACCATAACATTTTTTGCTATACCTTAAACTGTTTTATTTTAAAACCATTTAAACCAGATTCAGTACTCTAATAAATATATATTATTTTTTAAAGATATCTAATCGATTTTTACACATTTTTATATCAAAGAAATTAAATAAAAAATATTTTAATAATTAATTGCATATCTTGGATAAAGATTTTAAAATTCACCTTACGTTGTATCGCCTCTACAGCCGTGATCGTCTAGTGGTTAGGACCCTACGTTGTGGCCGTAGTAACCCAGGTTCGAATCCTGGTCACGGCAATGTGCATACATTGTCACGGAGAGGTATATTTTTTTTCTCAATTTTTAATCGAAAGAGCTTAATAAAGTTTCTATCACATTTCTTTATTGATGTACAAAGCCAAAATTTCATCAAGTGTTACAGCGCCATCTGTGTTTGTCTTTATGAATCTTAATTTAAAAAAAAATAAACGCAAAACTAGCGCCATCTATGAGCAGTTGCAGAAGTTACAAGAAAGTTACAAAAGAAACTTACATTCTTGATCGTATTCTAGTATAATTTCAGATAGCGTGTCGTCGTCCAATTCGTGGCCCAGCATTTCCAAAATGGTGCCGATCATGTCGGTGCCGATGACGCCTTTCTTATCACGATCGAATGTGTCAAACGCTTTTTTAAGCACTGTGGAGAAATATTAATGAATTAAATAATAATTAGGAGACATATAATACAAAAAATGAACTCTATATTGCATTTATTATTTAAGAAATCAATTTATTTATGAATGGACCAGTTTTGTTGAAAAATAACAAGATGAAAAATATAATAAAAAAGCTTAAGCCTATTGCCTAAAGTTTTGCCTAATAAGACAAATAGTTTTTTTTTTTATTTTATTATTTAGGGAAACTGTATCTAGAGCAAGACTATTCAGTCTTTATTAATTTTATTTTTCATTGAGATTCCGGTATCTAACGCCAATCTTTGTTATATGTACAGGCAATCTAATTTTAGTTTCACCTAGTGATTATTTTATTAATTAAAAATTATTTTCAATCAAAAAATACTGACCGGAGATTTTTAATTTAAGTTATTTATAAAAGAAATAAAAAATATACATATAATGAGTAATTATACTCCAATAAACGTAAAAAATATACGAAATGATTAAACAAAATTAGACTTCACTATAACGTTTAACAAATTGAGATTGCTGGCACACACTCAATGTAAACAGAATTTTGTAGGTCATTAGCTCTAATGAAGCTGCAAATGCGGCGTACATATTTATTGGGCGTATCTTTATACGATATTATGTGTTATGTGACCTAGGTGAGGCCACTCGTGGCGCAGGCATGTGTGTAATTGTAAACGCGACTGGTTGTGGGTTCGATCCCCACTCGGGGAAATGTAATATTTATTTAAATTTTTATTTGCATTTCTTCGCTCTGGTGTCGAGGCAAAGCGCGGTGTTAAGTTCCGCACAACAAACAATTGTATTAAATTGCAAACATTGAGTGTACATTCAGTAACTATTAGTATACTAGTACAGAAGGAAGGGTAATTGATTTTTTTAAATGATTTGGTTTTTATAACGATTTTAACATAAGGATTAAATGCTATAGAAATTTAAATTTAAAATTTTTTAATTCCTTAATTATTTAAAAAAATCTTAAACTATTAATTATACAACAATTGTTCATTATTAGCTTAATTATTTTTCAGTGCAATTAGCAAAAGTTAAACCATACATTAAATTTAATACTTCATACATTCAATAATAATTCACACTCGACAATATTTTAACAAATTAAATAAACTACTTAATTACTTAGTAATTAAAAGTAGAACATAAATATAACCTATCACTAACTCACTAAAAGTTAAACAAGGTAAAATTAACTTACTTTGCAGTTGACTTTGGTCGAGTTCATCCTGAACAAATACAAGAAATTATTAAAGTTTTATATACATTTATTTAGTCAATATATAATGATCATTAAGCACTGGCTAGATTGATTAAAATGTCATTATAATGATTTTAAATTAATAATGTGAGTTAGTTTTCTCACCATTTTCTCTGGTCTTAATAAGATGTTTTCACTGAAACTGATGTGACAAACACTCTGTTGATCTACTCACATGCAGTTTATATACAAATCTTGGTTGACGCATTACGCCTAAAGGGAATTTCAGGGGTGGCAAACTACTACTAAAACAATTAACATTTTTTTTCTTTCCAGCTTCACGCAGTATCCCGCATGTAGCAGGATAGGCAGAGGGAACCTAGCGTTAAAACAATCCGATCCCCACTTACTGCGGAATACTGGAGGTTTTTGCTTCGAGACTAAAGCAAAGAAATGAACACCGTACACCTTGTTTACAGTCACACGCTAGTACCCATGCACCACGACGGGCCTGATGACAACAAACATCAAATTAAATTACTGCTATATATTTTAAAATAAAATAAATAAATCAGCTTCACGCTGTATCCCGCACACAGCAGTGTAGGCAGAGGGAACCTAGTGTTAAGACACTCCGTTCCCCACTTTCAACTCTCTTTGGCAGAACTCAACGTCGCGCTTAACCTCGACACCAGAGCGAAGAAATGGAAATATAAATTGAAGTAAATATTTCATCTCCTCGAGTTGGGATCGAACCCACAACCAGTCGATCTTACAGTCATACCTCGTGCCGCTGCGCCACGACTGCTATATATTTTACTGTACATAATTGTAGCTCCTGAATATTAATAATAGCAAAATGTTAATACTACATTTGTTTCAATGTTTAAGGTTTTGGTAATATATTAAATAACATTTTCTTCGACACAATCGTGGCGAATCATCTAATCCATCGCGATTATATTGGTGATGGTATTGGGTTCGATTCCCAGTGGAGGCAGTGAACTATTTACCTGCTCTGATAAAACTAAATTCGCAATTTTAATTTACACAATTCAATACGCAATTTTCTAATTCAAACGATAATATTAATATTGGAGGATCGCAACAGTCCCCTTAAGAAAGAGTAAATTATGATCTCGAGTCTAGACCTACCTATACTCGATTCACGAAGGCATGACATAAAAGGTAAACATGTCAAAAAAAGGTTCTTTTACATTACAGGTTTGATGGAGTTATTATATTAATTAAAAAATATATATTTTAAGTATTAATTCGTTAATAACACTATAAATAGCCATAAAATTTATTATAATATTATCTTATAATTGAAATAGAATACCAGTAAAGCGGGGAGAATTTTTTTTTACAAAATTCTTATTATTTTCGAAATTTTTTTTATTAAAATATCTTATTGATGATGATTATTATCGAAATATAATTTAAATATTTATATTTTCAAATTTTATAAAATTGCACTCTGTATATATAGTAAATAAAAAGAAGTTAAGTTAAAATAAACGAAAACGAAAAGTAGTAAGTAAAACAACAATAATAAAAATAAAGATTGTTTTCATATTTAAAGCCGAGAATATTTTAACTTAAAATTTAAAAATGTTGGTATGCACTCGGTTTTTTTTTATTTTCAATAATATTTTTTAAATATGTCATGTACATGTAAAAACACCTAAAAGTCAACTTCTTCTCAAACTTCAGACACATTTTAGTACTATAAAAATAAACTATATCTCGTAATTAATATTTATATTAGAACATTATTGTTCTAATATAAAATACAACAGTAGAAGCTTGGTAAAGCTGTAGTCACCATGTGATAAAAGAAGAGCAAAAGATGAAAAATAAAATTAATTTAATAGATAGTGTGGTTGACCGTTTCGTCATTAATGTTGGTGACAGTTCCTCAGAATCCTCCGAATTCTGATAAATAATTGAATAATAGATATATTAAGATTTATTATCCTAATAGTTAAGTAACTTTTAGTAAAACTTGAACATTTTCATTTTATTTTTTGCTATTCTTATTTTATACAAAGATATTTTATATATAACATTCAAGCACAACAAGCAATAATGGTATATATAGAAAACTCCACGTTAAATAAATTAAATATAAATAAAAAAATACAATAAAGTTTAAGAAACAGAATTTTTTTGTTTACATTTTTTGTCATGCCATAATGAATCCATTTAGTTTTCTTCGTGTTCTTTTTAAAAGCAAGGCATTTATTAGAGGATATGAAAAAAAATATGAAATATTTCGTTTCTTCGACTGTGAAATGAACCCACATCCTACTCCACGCTTGTGTCCTACACCACGACTGATCTCAGTCGGTATATTTATCTTAAATTATTTAAATTAATTAAAACTACATATATTTTTCTTATAAAAATAACAGTAAATCATAAAATAAAATATTTTATTTAACAAAAATTATATTAATTAAATTTTCACGATCGTCGACAACCCATCCTCACGGCCCAATGCGACAGGAATCTCACCGAGATGGTAATGAGAGGGCCCAAATTAAACTAATTACATTCTATTTATACAGCGCAATGTGCATTACTACTGTTTGTCAATTATATCGGTTGCTGTTATTGTGGTGTTTGTTTACAAGGCGAACGGTATGTTGGGTGGCGATCTATAATCTATTTATCTAATTGAGTCGCGGCGCAGTGGTGACAACCGTGTGATTGTAAGCGCGGCGGTTGTGGGTTCCATTTCCATTTTGGGGAATGAAATGTTTAATATTTTTGTTTCTTCGTTATGGTAACGAGGTATAGCGCGACTTTGGATTTTTGATACTCAACACGTACTCAGTACATAGTAATATACTTGAGAATATCAAAATAATATCACTCAAATACTATATATAATAATAAAGAATTAAACAAGTAAGTTAATTACTATAGGAACGGAGTATCTTAGTGGGAAACGAAATATCTTAATACTGGGGTCCTAGGTTCCCCATGCCATCAATGATATAGGCGAGAAATTATTTATCTGATAAAGCGCGAAGCTAAAAAAATTTAAACTCTACGAGGTCATCGTGCCGCAGTGAGAATGTCTGCATATAAATGCGATGGCTATGGGTTCGATACCCACTTGCGGAGACAAAATATTTTAATTTTCACATTCTGGTTTCGTATTTCGAAAGAAGAAAAAGAACCATTTCATACAAAACTTGTAAATACCTTAAGTAGTTTTTAGAATTTTATGAGTTGTCGTTCCCGTTGACCGACGGTTGTATATCCAGGAAATTGGTACGGAACCCTCATTGACCCAAATCGCACTTGACCGGTTTTATTCTATTATATCTCCCACGTTTTAGGAAACATCGTTCTATCCTTTTTTTTATTTCAAGTCATATATAAAAACTAGCTTCACGCTTTATCCCTAGCGGGGTAGTCAGAGAGAACGTAGCGCCAAACGCTACGGTCTCTACATACCTCTTTCGCCTCGTCCACTGTCATCAACCTCTTCATACATGCCCTCCGGAGGGCCCTCATGCTTTTTACGTGACCTTCCTCCAGTATCTTCAATACTGTGTTTCCGAAAATCATTTATAAAGTCATATTTTATAAAAAATATAGGACTATATTATAATTTAAACATAAACACTATTAAGTAGGATATCAACCTATACCTATAGTATTCAATAAGCATCAGTGCAGTGCCAACTACGACATCAATAATTCTAATATTCTAATTTGTTATTGTTTTGAATTGAAAGTAAATATAAATATAGTCGCTTCAATAAACAAGATGACCTTTGTGGAAAGGGAAAAATAACAATGTATGTATAGTATGTTTAATGCAACATGTTGTAAGAGAAAATATATCTATTTGTAGTAAAACAGATACAGAAAAGAGAATCAGCTGTATCAAAGTTTATTTGTTTTTTTTTTGGCCGTCGCGTCGTCGTGGCGCTTCTGTACTGTGACTGCAAACGGCACGGGTTTAGGTTCGATTCCCACTAGGAAGAATGAATTATTTCCGTTGCCTGGCTGTGGTAAAAAGAGAATGTGCGGCGTTGAATTTATTAATCAACATGTAATGTCTAAAAAACTGAATGATTTGTGGAACTGAACTATTTTTTATTACTAGATTTCCCCTGTAGATGTTGATATATGCGGGATACAACGTGAAACTATAAAAAAGGGGTTCGTTTTGATTTGATTTTGATTGAGGATATAAGTTACTCACATAGGTATATTAGTTATAATTAAATACGAAGCTGATTGCGGATCATCTTTATTACAAAAATATATAAATGTCATTAAAGTGATAAATTTTATTATTGAAAAAACATAGCGTTGAATTGATCTAATTATAAATCGCGTCAGTGGGACACAGAATAATCATATAAACGAGAAAATAACAACTTTTTTAAGCTTCATCTGAATTTTCGAGACATTGCGTGTTGAGGGCCGGAACTTAACGTCGTGCTATGTCTTGTTAGCCTGAGTAACAATCGAATCAGATCGGATACTGTGACGCAGCGGAACGAATGCCCTAAAAATAACAGGTGCAACGACAATAGCTGTGGCAACGAAAAGCCGCGCTTTGCCTTGACACCAGGGCGAAGAAATGGAAATATAAATTTAAGTAAATATTTCATCTCCTCGAGTGGGGATCGAACCCACAACCAGTCGATTTTACAGACACACTTTGTGCCCCTGTGCCACGACTGGCCTCATTTATTTATACTTCCAATAAATTAATTATGTCTCAATTTTTCTAATATTTCTTTATGTATTTGAACTCACATCTATGACTTTATGTGAAACAACATATTGCTGTAAAGTTTCATCTAAATCCGTTCAGTAGTTTTTAGAGTAAAATGGGAACAAATATCCTGACAAGCTTTCACATTTATAATATTAGTAGGATAAGAGCAAAATGAAAAAATATTTTTTCTTTTTGGTAACACAAAACAACAAGGTACAAGTATTATTACTAAAAGAATTCATTTATAAATTAGGAAGTATAGTAAACCCACTCCATTATATGAAGGTTGCGTTGGAGAGATAGCTTCCAGCGATAATCCCTTGTTGTGTGTTCTAATATTTTTAAATCTCGTTTCATTATACGTACAATCGAAAAAAGGAAAGCGTGATCTTAAATAAATATTTTTAATACTGAAATCTTTACCAATATTCCAAAATTGAAGAGTAAGGTTGACAGAACGCTTAGAAACTAGTGTTACCTACTAATTGAAAAAAATTTTTCATGTGAAATATTCTGTTTTCCTAGAAAAAAAAAGCTTTAAGCTCGGATTGGATTTTGTATTGGATTAATTCACTGAATTGATTGAGTTAATCATTGCAATGTGACCTACCACCCCTATACCCGGGGTCGGAGTTACCTCAGGCACTAAGAATGTGTTATGTATCATATACAACACACACACACACACACACACAGTGGTTTCCATTTCTCCACGAGGGCGAAGTCGAAGTCCTGTTTTTGAGCCATTTGTATAATAAAAATGTACTCTAACATAACATATACTTTTTTATACAAAGAATAAAACGCATTTGATATATAGAGTGGCAGAACTTAACTCTACGTTTCACCAGAGAGAGAAAATTAACCAGTAACTATACCGTTTATAGTTGAACGTTGTCCTATTGAGTCACGATAGTCTGAATTACTTAAACAAATAATAAATAAAAAATCAGCTTCACGCTGTACCCCGCACACAGGGTAGGCAGAGGGAACCTCGTGTTAAAACACTCTGTTCCGCATTTTATAAAAAAAAAATACATATTAGGTACTACATATTACCCAATATATATATTATGTAAAAATTTAGTTTCCACTGTACGTATAGCTGAGAAATCGATACTATCCGCGTCTTGCCGTGATTCGATTTTCTTTCGTGGGATTGGCCTGACGACAAGGAAAATTAAAACCCTAAACGAATTACCGCGCCCTTGCCGCATTGCTTTGATTTCACATTTTATTTGAGAATCAGGTTTTACGTTGAAAATTGTCTCAATATTATACGATGTTTCGATTTCGTTTGGGTATATACTAAAAGAGATTTATTGATGTTAGTTGCTTTTTTTTGTTACTTAATTTATGGTATGATCAATGGAAAGTTTATTTAAATTCTAATAATATTTTTGAAGTTTTAAAACTATGTAAGTTTTAAGGGAAATGGTAGGAAAGTATGTATATTTTTTAATTCAAATATTTTAATAAACAAATTTCAGTAATAGCATCAAAAACTTAAATGTGAAATGAGAGCCTAGTTAAATTGTAAGTAATGTTCATTCTTTACTTAATTGACAAGAAATGGGACTTCTACATATATAAGTGTCGAGTTCTTCTCTATAGTACACCAATCAATCTGATAGTCCAATGTAAGATATCTATTTGATAGTCCAATATAAGATATTATTAGTTTAGTGTCTGTTGGTAAAAAAACAGCCAAGTCAAATTTAGCGTTTGAATTTTATCCCGAGTGAACGCTGAACACCCATATCCACATAGATTCTTTTTACACACATAGACACGCTGGCATGTTTATTGATCTTGCAGTTCCCTTTTTCATTATATCATACAATCAAACTGAATTTATTAATCATAGAAGAACTGCACAAAAAAATCCAAATAAATTTCACTTAAGCATACGTTGGTGCGAGTACGAGATCGAACAAGTATTTTTTATCAATCTCCGCCTCAAATTTACATACTGTGTTAGCTAGCAAAGCTTGTTTGCTGATCACGAGCTTACCGTTTCAGAATACAAAAATATAAAACAAAACTGAGAAATATACTTAAAAATGAAATCTCTATCTCTCTTTTCTTGACAGCTTTGTTGTATACATTAAATTGAACATACAACCACCATGTGTAGTGAAGGTAGTACGTTTTTAAATTAATCCTTTTGTACTACGCGATAGAATAACAGGGATTTTGATTCCCTTTATAGAGTCGAAATCTTCTTCTTCGTCGTCTTATATTTTTTCTAATTATTTTACATTTACTTAAAATATAGATTTTTTTTTCAGGTAATCAAAACAATAAATTGCAATAACTCCAAATACTTCAATTTTAAGGTACAAAACATTATTATTTTCTGTAAATTAATAGGTAAATATTTAATCAGTACTAAATCATTATATACAGAAATGACAAACGGTTTCATAATTAGTCCATAGCCATTTTCATTAATTATAACACAGATTTGCTCGCTGCGAATGCAATAAACGCCAACTCGAAATCTAATATGCTGCATACGTATAAAATATAGATACATCCAATATTGATACGTATTTTGGAATTAGAGGCCTTTAAGAGAGAGAGAGAAGAGAGAGGGGCCTAGGTTTTAAGAGGCCAATCGTGGCGTAGGGGCAAAAAGTGTGACTGCAAACGCTACAGGTTGTGGGTTCGATTCCCGCTCGAGGGAATAAAATATTTCAATATTTTCATTTCTTCGCTCTGGTGACGAGGCAAAAAGCGCGGCGTTGAGTACCGCTACTTAACAAACAATGCTTCCAGAATTCGGCGGAAAATGAGAAACGTCAACGGATTGTCTTAACACTAGGTTCCCCCTGCCTACCCAACTGGGTGCAAATACAGCGTGAAGCAATATTAATACGTATTTTCATGCAATAAAAAATTTAAATGTTAAAACAATATATCGCTTGGAAGTTATACATTTTTAATCTAACGGAGATATTAACCAGAGAAAATAATGTATATTTTTTCAATATTGTGTGATAGAAATCAACGCTAAGCTTTACTTTTCTTTGGAAAAATAAAGCGGGTCGGCGAGGAAAATAATTACGCTGGTCTATTATGGTTCTAATGCAGGTTCTACTCCAAATTAGATTAATTTAGATATACGCCATGTCCAGACTTAATAATTACAGCAAAAAATTCATCCATTTTGTCTAATAGCTCCGGAAATATGTGAACGTGTATTCAATTTTTACTATGTTTAGGGTTCCGTAGCTCTTAAAGAAAAAAGAAACCATTATAAGATCACTTGTTGTTCGTCCGTCTGTCTAACAGTCTGTCAAAAGACTTTATCTCAGGTACGTTTGGAGATATCGAATTGAAATTCAAACCATATATTTAGATCTACAGTCTCTTGATTTCCTGACAAAAACGTATTTCTATATTTACTTAAAACAAATATACGGCCGTTTATATCGCAAAATCGAGTATTTCGACACTATGAAGGGAATCAAAATTTATAGGATATTTACGATTGACCTAATTATGAAATTTGGCATCTAGCATCTACAGGTAGTACTAGTACAGGAAAAAATCTGAAAACTATACATTTTTGAGAAAAAATAGCAGCCTTAAAATTGATATTAAAGCCGCATATTTCAATACATATTTTCCTCGACCAGACAAAGTTCGAGACCTCCAATTTTTATACAGAACCCTCGGTGGGCAAGCCCGACTCGCGCTTGTATTATGTTAATGAACATATAGATATATCCTCTATTTATTGAAGATTATTAATTCATATTTTCATATAACATAGTAAATATGTCGTTTATCCTGATTTCAAAAGGTAACGGTAACTCATAGTTACTATTCTAATAATAGGTGTAATAAAAAAACAAAGTAGGTTTTGCTCTTAAATTTAATATTTGAGTAGACTGCTTATAACAAAAACCGTTGTGACTCGCAGTGTATGAACTTATTCTAACTTTTTAGCTTCACGAACTTCCGCACATAGAAGGGAAAATGGAAAACTAATGTTAAAACATTCTGTTCCCATTATGACATTTCCGTTCCCCACTCTACCTTGAATTGGGTGTTGAGTAGCGGAACTAAACGCCGCGCTTTGCCTTGTTCCTAGAGGAAGGAAATTAAAATTAAATATTTCATTCTCTTGAGTGGGAAACGTACCCACAGCCGACGCGTTTACAGTCACACTCTTGCCCCCCGTGCCACCGGGCTACGATGGCCTCAAACTTAAATTGTGCTACAGCACAACTTCAATGTAATTGTAATAACAGTTTAAAGTAAAGAAATATATTTTTAGCATTTATTTATACACATTTTACACGTAAGCGATTAAATTTGCATAATTTTTATTGTCCCCGTGTGTTTATGCAAATCTTGAAAAAAGGTTGTTACTTTGCAATTGAACGACCTACTTCTACTCACTGTTTGAAAAAATGCAAAGTTCTTAGGTTTAATTATCTTACATTATTTTTTTAAAATTTTTAAAATTATACGTTTTTGCAGTATTTAATTCCTTTTTCAGTTTCAAGTTTTTTCTGCATATACAGCTTTCAAATTTCATCTAATTTTACCCGAATTTAAGACATTGTATGTTAAGTGGCAGAGAAATAAAAATAATTTATATATAATCTATCCACAAGTGGGTATCGAACCTACAAACTACGCGTTTACACTCAAATGTTCCACTGCGCTCTAATGGTTTAAAAAATGGTTTAAAACAATAAAATTAGGTTTTATTATTAATCATGTGTCTATATATAGGTACAGCAGCACATACACATATAATATATATGTACGTTAGGTCCTACTTCGTCTCTTGATAGAGCAGCTATGCTCGCCGTTTTAAGGGTTTTTAGTGGTGGGCCTCACGATCCACGCCATGTTTCGCGGATGGCAGCCAGCTGACACACTCAAAGAGAGGGCTTTTAAGGGCAGCCCTCATTCGGTCAGTCCATCGTACGGAGGATCTGCCACGTGGACTTCTGCATACAAATTTGTCTTAAACTACAAGGTGTTGCAAGTTGAACTACAAGATGTGAAAAATCTATTATTTAAAACATTGATTTTTTTTAAAAATTTTAACATTCTGAATATTAAAAATGAATACAAAATTTTTAACTGTAACTAGCTTATTAAAAAGATGTTACATTAATTGATATTGAATTGTTACTAATTCATAATAGCATTTATATCAGAAATGTTTTTTTATAGCTTCTGTTATTAGTGTTAAAAATCGGAAGCGGGTAACGTTTTTAAAGAAACACGTTAAAAACACACATATATGATTCTAAACTATTTTGAAAGAGATACTATGTAATTGCAATAAGTGATATGTATCACCTACTAACAATACTTCACACTAGTTTCCTTCCAATAGGGGCCGTCACTTACAAGCGAGTGCCCCCGATTGACACAATTCCACTGCTTTTATAGTTATTTTCCACCTAAATCTACCCTCTTTTACACGAGTACGCTAACACGGCCATCCTGCATGGTGCCCGCCCCGGGCACCCCACG
>JAATLQ010036893.1:0-44610 GCA_013421005.1 Heliconius erato x Heliconius himera | reverse complement strand
CAGCAGGGTAGGCAGAGGGAACCTAGTGTTAAGACACTCCGTTCCCCACTTTCTGCCGAATTCTGGAGGCATTGCGTGTTGAGGGGCAGAACTCAACGCCGCGCTTAACCTCGACACCAGAGCGAAGAAATGGAAATATAAATTTAAGTAAATATTTCATCTCCTCGAGTGGGAATCGAACCCAGAACCAGTCGGTTTTGCAGTCACACCTCGTGCCGCTGCGCCACGACCGGCCTCGTCTTAATATAAACCATTAATATTTTTTGTCGAGATTATTTTTCTGTATCATAATACATAATTAATTTATACACGTTAAAGCTTACTTTAATATTTATTTTAGAAACTTAACAAAAGAGTATCCATTCATTTTGTAATATTACAACAATGTAAATACAATGCAGATAGAACTTGCAGTCTTCAAAATTAATAATAATTGAGTAAAAATAAAATGTGTGTGTGTATCATTCAACTTTCAATAAACAACGTGGAAAGTCCACTATAACGAAATTAGTCGAATGTTCCAACGTAAACAAAAGTTACCTCGTAAATGGATTGCCTAGGGCTCGGTTGTTTTCAATGTTTTCCCCGCTAGCGTTCCGTTTGGTCACGGCTCACCAGAATTCTTTCTATGGCCCACATACAAAATTAGAATTGTTAATATATATATTTATTTTATTGCAAAATCAAAAATTATTAAAAAAAACAAATCAGCTTCACGCTGTATCCCGCACACAGCACGGTAGGCAGAGGGAACCTAGTGTTAAGACACTCCGTTCCCCACTTTCTGCCGAATTCTGGAAGCATTGCATGTTGAGCGGCAGAACGCAACGCCGCGCTTAACCTCGACACCAGAGCGAAGAAATGGAAATATAAATTTCAGTAAATATTTCATCTCCTCGAGTATTATATCGAACCCACAACTAGTCGGTTTTACAGTCACACCTCGTGCTACTGCGCCACGACTGGCCTCAATTTTTTTTTTAATAACTAGAAATTATTGATATTTATACATATATCTATCTATTTAGTAGTTTATATTACCGTTTTTATTGAAGTCGGTGCCGGTGGGTTTTTAATTTTTGTTCCGAGTATTTGGTACTTTTATATTAGTTATCTCTTTATCTACCCTGCACTATGCTTGAAAATTGTTCTCGTCTTAATATAAAACATAAATATTTTTTATCGAGATAATTTTTTCTCAACCATAATAAATAATTAATTCATACATTTTTAAAGCTTAATTTATTAATAATTTTTGAAACTTAACAAAAGAGTATCCATTCATATTACATTATTACAACAATGTAAATACTTCAATCTGCAGCCCAACTCCACTCTGAGAACAAACAACTAAGTCCTTTATAAGAATAAACATTTAACGTTAAGACAATTTTCAAATGTATTTTAAAAGCAAAGTAACTCAACTATTCCAATGCTTTTGGCATTCTTACGAGTTCGAGGCAGTTCAACAAAGTTTATGACTGCACTCTATTGATTTTGGAAGATTTTACAACTTGGACTATTTGAGCGAAGGATGTTTTAGTTTTAGGAGAATATTATATACATTGTTAGATACTTGTGATGCAGTTCAATGTTTGATAGCTCACGTGTAAGTTGTGGGTTCGATGGATGCTTATTGTAACAATATGTACCTTGGGTATGAAGTATTAAAAGAAATGCATGGCAATACACATAAATAACATAGTTAAAATAAATAAACAAATCAGCTTCACGCTGTATCCCGCGCACAGCAGGGTAGGCAGAAGGAACCTAGTGTTAAGACACTCCGTTCCCCATTTTCTGCCAAATTTTGGAGGCATTGCGTGTTGAGTGGCAGAACTCAACGCCGCGCTTTACCTCGACACCAGAGCGAAGAAATGGAAATATAAATTTAAGTAAATATTTCATCTCCTCGAGTGGGGATCGAACCCACAATCACTCGGTTTTACAGTCACACTTTGTGCCGCTGCGCCACGACGAAAATCAGCGTTACTTAGTGCCATCGAAGCTGATATTTTTAGCTAAGGATACTAAAGAAGGTAACGTTGGCCTATTATATAGTATTGGATTCAATCTCATGGTGCGTTTACGAAGCGTAAGCGATGCTTGTATGGAGTTGGGCATATGTATATAAAACGGCTTCTATAGTGGTTCTATAACTCGTTGTAAGATAAGAAGATGTGTGATGCTATTTTACATCCTGGAACTCCGGTGTATGTAGTAGTAGTAGTGTCTGTGGTGCTGTTTTATGTCCTAGAACTCTAGAACAAGTCTAACAACTTGTTTTAATATAGAATACAACGACTGTGGGTGTGTGATGTGTGCTTATTTAACATATCGGCCGTGTTGCAAACTTTATAAGGGTAACAAGTACCTTCAAATAGATCGCACACAATCGTCCCGGATGGTTCAATAAATACTGTTGCAGCCGCCCTTGCACTTTCTTCTATTTATTATAACTAGCACGCAGTTATAGTACAGAGGAAGATAGGATAGGACGCGTTCTTGGCTTTTCTTCAGAAGAGCTTCTAGTTATGAAAAGGTAACATTATCAAGTTTTAGTTATTTAAATAAACTTCTGACGGCAAATATCTTATTAGATTGGTCTAAATGCATTATTTTAAACTTAGGTATGTATTGTAAATATAACTTTCCTAAAACCTGATCTGGTCTCTAACAGATTTTGGTTTACTCACTATCACAACGATTAAAAGTTCTACCCACCTCACACATCACAGTCAAAACATTATTCAGTAAATCACATATTTAACAGTGTTTGAGGAATCAATTACATTATGATCAGTAATTTTGTATATTTCTTCTTTCTATTAACTTCTTATCTCACTGTGAATAATCAACGGCGTTGAGTTCCGCTACCCAACACACAATATCTCTAAGATGTGCTGAATGTCTTTGTCTGAAGATGAGCTGATGTCTTTGGCTGATTCTTTTTCTAAATTGTCTTTATTTACACCAATAACAACATAGGCGGAATATAAAATAAGTAGGTACATTCTGAACATAAGTTTCTTAAAGGCTTGCGAACTAACGCGTAACTCGATACTTTTGTAATACGCTGTGTGAGTTTTTTCTATTTGCTACAAATAAGCTTTATAGACTTAATAAGCTTACGCTGTAAGTTGTTTTCTACTTTCCGTATTCTTTGTGTTGTTTTACTTCACAAATTGAATATAATATTAAAATTTTGTAAAAATTATACAATTCGATTGTAAAATTTAATGCAAAATGAAATGTGATGCGTTTAAGCAACATAGTAACTAAATGTGAATTTAAGTAGAAATGTCAATGTTATATTTAGGAAAGCCTTTTATCTTAGCTTAACTCTGACATAGAAGTGGAGGCAGAGGGCTTCTGAGAGCCTAGTACTAAGATACTCCGTTCCCCATTAAGACACCTTCGTTCCAGCCGCCGATTTTTGAGACACTGCGTGTTGAGTGGCGGAACTGAACGCCGCGCTTTGCCTCGTTGCCAGAGTGAGGAAATGAAAATATTAAATATTTCATTCAAATGGTAATCACACCACCGTCGCGTTTGCAGACTATAATAATAAACTTGTGAGCTTATGAAAGCCTTAGTAAAGTAAATATTTTTTTATCAAGCATGTATCAAATAAGACTAAACGATATAAATAGATATAACTATACTAAGTCTTTTGACACTAACGGAATGTGAAGACTTACTTTCTGCCCATACTAAAGATATAATTATTATGTGTTCAATTTCGGAGCTTAACGCCGCACTTGTTGCTTACCAGAGCTGGGAAATAACCAAAATATTTCCTTTTCAACAGTCGTTATTGTAGTTATTTTATTCAAATAACATCGAAAAATTGTGATTTACGTCAAAATAAAATAAAATACCTCATTATTTAAGATGTTGATATTAGTACTTTCGTGGGTATAGAGACAAACACTTTCTAATATATATCCCTATCCTATTTTTAATGAAAAAAAATAACTATTTTACACTTACAATGTTCTTTTATAAAATCTAAAATAAAAGTTTTAAACAAAAATTCCTATGTATTTGACGTACTCGTAGCTCTCCAAAAAGAGTAAATTGTAATACAAACAGAACACTGAATCAAGTGCGCCCTTTCTAATCATATATGGTCTGGCGGGCGCGAATAAACGGCACGCTTAAAGCAAAACGAACTAGGTTTGGTTTCCTCCATGATGTTTTATAAATAAATGTAAATAGAAATGCGTTTTGGTATTTATTTGTTTTGAATGTTATATATAAAAATTAAATAGTTTCTATATTGATCTTTATTGAAACCAATTTTAAGGCAGTGTCTTTTTCTTTTATTTCGCTTTTCGTCTTCTTTTGTTTGTTTTTCCAGCATGAGATAAACATTAAAATCAAAAATTATATTACGCACACAGCAGTGTAGGCAGAGGGAACCTATTGTTAAGACACACCGTTCCTCACTTTCTGCTGAGTTCTGGAGGTATGCGTCTTGAGTGACGGACTCACTCAACTCAAAGCCGCGTTTAGCCTCGGTACTAGAGCGAAGAAATGAAAATATAAATGTAAGTAAATATTTCAATTCCTCGAGTGGAAATCGAACCCACAATCAGTCGATTTTACAGTAACACTTTGAACAGAGTGAGTGGCAGAACTCAACGCCGCAAAATACCAAGAAATAAAAATAGATAAATCAAATGTTACTAATTTAGAAAACATATAAAACTATTATTTATTTAGAAAACGTATAAAATTTTGAACGTAGCGGGGCTCGAACCCGCGCTTCCTGAAAACCGACTAGGCGCCCTGACCACTAAGCCATACGTTCTGAACGTAGCGAGGCACGAACCCGTGAATAATACTTTAAAAATCAAATGTTCTTGCATAAAATTTGTAATAATTTAATAGATTCTCATTATTTAATCTTTCTTAATAAATGGACTATCAAACACAAACTGTTTCTATTTAATTGAATCAGTTTTAAGATTAGCGCGTTAAACCAAACTATTTTTTTCAGCTATATAATTAAAAAATTAAATTAGTTTCACGCTGTATCCCGCACACAGCAGGGTAGGCATAGGGAACCTAGTGTAAGACACTCCGTTCCCCACTTTCTGCCGAATTCTGGAGGCACTGCGTGTTAAGTGGCAGAACTCAACGCCGCGCTTTGCCTCGACATGAGAGCGAAGAAATGGAAATATAAATTTAAGTAAATATTTCATCCCTTCGAGTGGGGATCGAACCCACAACCAGTAGGTTTTACAGTCACACTTTGTGCCGCTGCGCCATGACTGGCCTCAGCTATATAATATTAGGGTATATATTATATTCATACATATATATAAACAAAGAACTAAATTTTATGCAATTTATTGAAAATCACAGTCAAACGTTAAATAGCTATTTCTCATGGTGTGATGAACATTGAGCAGGTACCGTTTTGTTCAGTATGTAAATCGGACGTACTGCAATTTCGGTTTGTTAGCGATTTCATTTACTAAATAATATAGAGTGGTTTTGCTTGCAGCCAGTTAATAAATAGAATAAAGCAATATTTTTTTGCAATTTTTTTCTATTACCTACACTTATATAATAATACGGAAGAGTTTGTTTGTTACGCTAAAACCTCTGGATCTACTGGTCAGATATACTTTTTATTGATTTTGTATAAAAGTAGATACTACTACTTCATACATTTATAAATATATATGTATAAGTATTGTATGAAAAAAATACTCAGTTTTATTAGTTCTAAACAAAGTCCGCGACACCATATATCTGTCTGTTATGAAAAATCACTATAAGGCATTTTGTAACGTACGTAAAATTATTGAAAATTACAAAATGATATTTCACCGCTTCATTTGATATGGATATTGAAACTTACGCGCGAAAGTTATTTCATGAAGATAAACAAGCTTTGGGCTTTTATAGTATGTAATTTGTTCGTATGCTTTTTGAGAAAACGTAAAATGAAAATAATTCAACGCTCTGTTTACATTTTCTTGCAATTTCTCAGAATCATGAAAAAAATATTGAATGTATAATTTATATAATCATTATAAAAAAAAGATAAATTAAAAATCCAATTTCCAATTTCATATAATATGTAGATACGTGTCTGTAATACGTTTTATTTCAAAATGATATAAATCATCAAAAGTTATAAAGTACACCAAGACAATAAATTCTTTAAAAAAATTCAAAACTTGAAAAAAAAAGGCAATTAAAACAATTTATACTCCAATAACGTGACACAGAAATATCTCCCACGTACCATATTAACGACTCAAGAGCACTTAAAATTCTTTTTCAAAGTTTGTTCGATATTGGCTTAGCTTTGTTATATCACTCATTACAGTGCCTACTTGCCGTGATGCTCATACATCGAAGAACTGTAGGGTACATGGCTTGTATTGTGTTCCCAGCTATTGTTTTAACGGTTTTATTAGTTTGACCTATATAGGTAGTGGGTTCAATTCTCCCCCTTCAAATGTCCAATGATTGATGCGTGTTTTATAGACGTACTCGTATGTATAAAAACTCGATGACAATATTCCACACTGCCACTACGCTGTGGTATTTTCGTAATTGATTGATCTATATCAAACTGTGTTTTAATATCCTACCAATATAATGGATCCATGTTATGTGGGGAATTTTTTTAATGAATTTTTTTATGATAGCTATTTTCGGTTTGTGGAATTTATTTGGAAAACAATTAGTTTACGCTCTGAGTATTAATTTTATTATTTAGACAGAATATATTGTAAGAATATTATTATTTTTTTATCTGCTGAATTAAGTGCTGGCAGAGAAATTTTACCTCATGCCGCTCTTACTAAAAATCCTTCTTCGTCTATAGACAGTGTGACAGTGCTAAATTCAGAGAGTCTTTTTAGTTTCACCGATGTGGGGAAATGTCTTAATGGATACGGAGTGCCTTAACGCTAGGTTCTCAAGCTTCTTCTGCTCATCCTGCTATATTGTTTTGTATTTTTAGCTTCACTGTGTCCCACAGACACAGTGAAGCTAAAAATACAAAACTAAAAGTTTACAACCATTGTTGTGGTTCAAACTTTAACGTGACGTGAAGAAGACGTTATTTTATGTATTATATTTAAATACACAACATATTATAAATATAAGCTAAGCACAGTAAGCCACAGAATTTCATACAACAAAAAAATAGAGCCACCGAAACGGCTTACTGCAGCTGAAAATATTTATAATAAACTTGATTATTAAAGTAAGAAACCTCTCGAAAAAAAATAGAGAACTTTTTGAACTTTCGACCAAAAAACAAAAGCTAGCGCGGTAAACAGTCTTCCTGAAAGACAATTCAAGTTGGTAGGGCAAAGTTTTTTAATATTCTGACCGACCGTGTAATCCGGTCTGCCGAAATTTTATTCACAAAAGGAGACGTTTACAAGATTGTAATAAAGTTATTTCATTATCAAATAATAATTTGTTAGGTAAAATTAGTTTTTATGAAAAAAACACATCAAACACAATTTTTTTTTGTGTGAAGTATCACATAAAATTTTATATTTCTCTACTATATTGTAAAGATTATCTGCTTTTGTTAAAGTTGTTACTTTAGAAATATATCTGAATTTATACTTATAGACTCTGTCTGAAATCTAGAGGGTTGTGTAAGATCTCCACTGCAGGAGATGAATTATTTTCACTGCTACAATGCACAACACCCGACTTCGCAGATCATCCTCATTAACAATAAGGTGTCAAATCTACACCATATATCTCCCATATAGCATAGTAGTCAAAGAGAACTTAAGAACCTAGTGTTAAGACTAAGTTTCTAAGTTCCTTCTGCCTATCTTGATGAGGAATTTTATTTTTTTCACTTTTCGCCAATTTTTTTATTTAATATTCTTATAGTACAAAAAGATTTTCTTTAATTAAATATTATTAATTTTCTTCTACATAATTAAGGTTAATTATACACCGTTCCCATTAAGACACTTTCATTTCTTCATTTCTTTACTTTACGCTGAACTCTTGAGGCATTGAGTATTAAGTGGTGGAACTGAAAGCTTCGTTTTACCTGGTACCGTCTGGTAACGAGAAACGCGAAGAAATCAAAATATCTAATATTTCATCCCCTCCAAGTAGGAATAAATAACCCACAACCGTCGTTAACAGTCGGACAATTGCAATTATGCTAGTGGAGTGTTTACATGCACAGTAACATACAAAAAAAATTGTGCAAATATCTATCATGTCAGTCAGCCAAAGGCGGCCAGAAAAACACAATCGCAAGTAAGCAGTATTTTGGAACAAATTTAATTATCAAGAAAGGTTCTAGTGAGACAATCTTAACTCCTAAGAGCCAGGTTCTTATATTCTGCCGCGAACTGTTTTTTTTTTAAATTTTTAAAGGGGAACATTTCAGCAACACATTCATAATAAGCTTATGTAACAACCTTAATAAATAAAAAATATTTTTTTCCAAAACAGTGAACAACAATTTTAGAATATGTTATAAAAAAAAAAACATCAAACTCTCAAAACCTTTGATCTTCGAAATATTAGTACCGTATGAACGCGCCTTAAAAGAGGGGGACCAAACGTAATTTTGCATGAAAGTCTAAGAGAAGTTTTGTGCAAGTCGTCGTTGTACGGCGATTAGATTAAATGCATTTTAATGAGGTGCGTGCCCTTTGGTGATGATAATGACGCGACATTATTTTCTCTTTTTTCTTATATTTGAATTTATTGGATGGTAATTGTGGATTTAGAATATTGTACGTAGCTAATAAATTTAAATTTTTAGTTGTAAATGATTTTTTCTATACATATTTCCAGCATTGAGCAGGGCAGGGGAATAAATGTACACTTTTTGTCAAAATGTAACCTTTTTTTTTTTTAAAAAAATGAGGCAAGCCGCAGCGCAGGGGCACAAGCGTTGTAGGTTTGATTCCCAGGAAGTGAAATATTTAATATTGTCATTTCTTCGCTCTCGTGCCGATGCAAATCGAGGTGTTGATTTCCGCTAATCAACACGCAATGCCTCGCCTTGGAAAATGAAGTGTCTTAACACTAGATTCCCTTTATCTAACCTGCTACACGCGAGAAACGAGAAACTAAAAAACAGTAGAATATTCATAAACTATAAGCTATAAGTGAAGTTAAAAAATTATAGTTAAAATAAAATACCTAGCCACTAATTTATCATTAAATAAAAATAAGCTTAAGTTATAAATCCTTTTATTATGGTAATTTATGTAACTTATCTGTTTCAGTCATTAGCACTGCTTAACCATATAAAAGGCTTTCGAATGGCTCTTTGACTGAGAGCACTTGGGAAGTAAATAGCGTTTTTGAGCAAAAAGTCACAATTACACTTATCTCAAGTTGAGAAAGAAGGGTATAATCTAACAGACAGACATTTAAAATGCTATAATTTATACATCTATACACACATATGTGTATGAAAAATACTTATTTAGAAAAAGAATAAAAATTTGAACGTAGCGGGATTCGAACCCGCGCGACCTGGAAACCGACCAGGTTCGAGTCCCGCTACGTCCAAATATTTATACGTTTTCTAAATAAGTATTTTTCTTTCCTAAATGTGGAATAACACTTTAAAAATGTTTAAAAATATATGAAAATCATTTTATATATAAAATCCATTAAACATGTTAACGTGGTTAAATAGTGGTTGACTATATTTGCGGTCAAAGTAGGGACTTTGGATACTAAAGCCTGTATTTATAAATTATTCTCAACTCTGAGATCAATTTTAAGATGCCATTTTTATTCATAGATTATTAAAACTGTATGTTAAGATCGATCTCAAGATTGACCTCTGAGTTTTTTTGACTTTACACTTTATCCTGCACATAGCAGCGTAGGCAGAGGGAACCTTGGTACCTTATTTATGATACTCGTTTCCCATGATGAGTAATGGAGCTCAACGCCAGACTTTGCTTCGTTACCAGAGCGAGGAAAAAGAAAATAAAGAAAGTATTTAATTTCCTCGACTGGGAATCGAACCTATCGCGTTTACGGTACCACGCTTGCTCCACAGCGAGCCTCAATCGATTTCAGAGTGGAGAGCTGTTTATAAATATGGACCTTAAAACGTGTCATATATAATTCTTATTAAATTTGTTCAGGTGGATAAAATATCAAGCCTCTGGTAAAAATATACATAGATAAAAATTTAAAAAATATGAACGTAAAAGCAAAATCTTATTTGGGATGGCTTATACAAGTATTTATGTGTGTCTACACAAGTGCATTATTAGATCGCTTGATCTACTATTTCAGTAAGCTGATTTGTAAAATGTAACTGAATATTTATAACTGTAATAAAATAAAAATTAAATAAATTAGCTTCACGCTGTATCCCGCACACAGCAGGGTAGGCAGAGGGAACCTAGTGCTATGACACTCCGTTCCCCACTTTCTACCGAATTCTGGAGGCATTGCGTGTTGAGTGGCAGAACTCAACGCCGCGCTTAACCTCGACACCAGAGCAGAAATGGAAATATAAATTTAAGTAAATATTTCATCTTCTCGAGTGGGGATCGAACCCACAACTAGTCGGTTTTGCAGTCACACCTCGTGCCGCTGCGCCACGACTGGCCTCTATAACTTTAATATTAATTTAATATCCCAGTTTCAAGTTTGAATCCCGATTCAAAGATCAATTTTAATATGGTACCTCTAAAAGGGCCCCACTTTCGAGTTAGTAAGTAGGCATACTATCTTAACTACATATTAGACTAGAAATCCTCAAAATTACAGCTTTAAATGATGTAGGTCTGGAGGCCTTGAGATCTCAGTCTATCGCATAATAACCAACAAAATGGAGCTAAATACGTAAAAAGAAATTAGTATACTACTTCGTAACAAAGTTTCGTAATTATGATGGTATAAACTTTGTTAATAAATACGTTTATTAGAATTGATGTGTATTCGTGGTATTTCCCGGTAGTAAATATATAATGAACTATAGTTATAGTATGTAAAACAAGGAAACTTCCAGGGTGGAAGTGTCAGCACCACTTTAAATAAAACCGTAGTTTAAACTACTCCATAAAAGCCTAATACAATTATTTTTTTTTCTCAAAAATGAAAAAGTGATTTTTTTGAAACAAAATTGTCGTTTTAAAATAAAACACCATTTGTCAAGAACAACGCACGCACACATAAACCTATCAAAGGAAAACCGCCGCATATGCCTCATTCCGAAATCGAGTCGTAGATATTGGCGGCAAAGTTCAACGTTGTTTAACCTTTAGTAGTATTTTTGCAGTAGTATGCGTTTACGTTATTCGCATCTTTGCGTAACTGCGTCACACGAAATACAGATATGGATAAACATCGTGAAATGAAAAAAAAATCCTATGTCTAAACTGTTGAGTTATCTTGATTAATTTCTTTAGGTATGGGTTTGAAATATTTTACCCTATATGCTATTTCCCTAAAAGGAGCGCTGTCTCTTCCACTCTGTATAATGATAAATAACACTCAATTTTGTTTCTGAGTTTTTCTGTAAAACATCGGAGTGAATGAAAAGTTAAAAATCAATGTTTTATGTGTACCGATCATTGTCCTTTTTTTCAGCTTCACTCTGTATCCTGCATGTAGCAGAGTACGTAGGAGTCTAATTTTAAGACACTAGTGCGAAAAAAAAAAAAAATATTAAATATTTAATTTTCTCGAGTGGGAATCGAATTCCCAACCTGTTGCGTTTACAGTCACTCGCTGGGCTTTTGCGCCACGACTGGTCATTTTTATTTTTAGATGTCTGTTGTATTAAATATTTGCTGATAAATGTCTTATTTTACTACTATAAGTCACTACTCCTAGAAGGGACCAAACTCACAACTATCGCACTAAGAGTCAGACGCACTCCCACTTTGGCCATAAAAATATTTAGAAATATATTAATTTTTTTTTCAAAATCTTAAATTCAATATGTAAAAGGAATAAGACTTTTAGTTACAAGACCTAAATGATTTTTCAACGCAAGGCTGAAAGGACTTGACGGATCAATCTGAAATTTGGTATTCAGATGGAAGTTTTTGGAAATTCAGGACCTGAGGAATTAAAAACGAATCTAAAATGTTATTTCACGAATGAATTCTCTCCACAGTTTTTTAGTATTTTCCAAACGAACGATCCAAAAAGTATTCAAATGTGTTCTAAATTGCGAATTTAAATATTTTTGGGATCTTGATACCTGATAATTTATTTAACAATGTAGCAGAGTAGGAAGAGAGAAATTTTATTATTATAATATTAATATATAAGGGTTAACTATTATTTTTTGTTTTTTTTTTAAAATAAATAAACATCAATAATATTAAACATTATTTTAAATAATTAAATACGTTTATTTGTCGAGACTTAAATTGTATTCTAATCTTCACAATTTCAGCAAGTGTCCAGCATTATATTTATTTTTTAAAACTTCTCGCTGCATATATCAGGAGAAGCAGAGGGAACCTTATGTTAAAACACCTCGTTTTACCGCATTATTATTTTAATATTGCGATTACGCAAATAATATTATCATATATGTTAATTTAATTTGCTTCAATACATGTAATGAACATTTTTATGTTTAGTCTTATTTTCCCTTCTCATGATAACGGGAAACGCTTTAACACCAGTTTTATCGAAACACTTCCGCTTATTGCTTTGTTAGATGTTTATCTGTTATATGTAATTAGCACAACGTGGGGTGATAAAGGGGAACGTGATATCTGTATATATTGACATCCTTAGTTGTTTTTCTCTGGTGTCGATGGAAAGAACGGCGTTGAGTTCCACCACTCAACCCGCGATGCCTTCATAACTCGGCGGAAAATGAGGAACGGAGTTTCTTAACACCAGGTTCCCTTTGCCTACTCTGCTGTATGCGTAATATTGCGGCCAGTCGTGGCGCAGGGGCACAAAGTGTGACTGTAAAACCGACTGAGAGGATGAATATTTACTTAAATTTATATTTCCATTTCTTCGCTCTGGTGTCGAGGACAAGCGCGGCGTTGAGTTCTGCTACTCAACACGCAATGCCTCCAGAATTCGGCAAAAAGTAAGGAACGGAGTGTCTTTATCCACATAATTGAAATAATTGTCCTAATAAGATTTTTGGTTTTGCCATTTTAAATGAAAACTTTCGTAATATATATCGCATATAGTAGTTAAGGCAAAGGGAACATAGTGTTCAGGCACTCCGCGCCCCACTTTTTGCTGAAATCTGGAGGTATATTGTATAAAATGTTTTACAAAATATAGTATCAAATAAAAAATAATGCTGAGAATATGAAACAAAGAAAAGAATAATTTAACGATGTAAAAACAACAGAAGCCTCATTAGGCCGAGTATAAAAATATAAAATTATGTACTGTAAAATGTTTTACGCCACAGCAATTACATAAAATGTAAAGTTTCCGAACGAATTGTAAACAGAGGGTTTAAATCCGCGGCTGGGGGAGATGCGGTCACGAACATCAATAAACCTTTCAAGTAAATCTTTATTCGTGACTACGCAATTTTTAGTATGGAGCTTTGGTCTGATGCTGAATGTTTGTATTCGAAAGCATGTATTTTTGTGGTTAGGTTGATTGATATACTATGGTTTTAAGCCTTGCACAATTCCGCATGAAAAACGGACGGGTGTATAGAAAAATGTGTTTGTATGTACCTATATAAAAAGTAAGATTTTAATGATGTATTAAGATGAAGTCTTCTTAATCGTATTTAAAAAAAACACATTTTTCTTTATTATGATAAATACCTTTTATATTGAAAACTTATGAATTTATTATATGTGCTATTTTCAAGCATTACTTGAAAGAACGTGTTTTATTAATTTTTGAATGTATGAAAAGAAAAGAATGTATATAATCATAAAAGTATCCTATGTCTGTAACTTTAGATTTTGCCACTACAACAGACAGTTCATAAGGTCTGCACAGAAAGTACACAACTGTGTGATTTTAAATTTCATTACGTTCCTACATTTGCCCTCCTATAAATACATATAAAAAAATAAAATAAGTTAATATAGTGAATATGTTTATATTATAATCTGCATAAAGCTTTAATAGCTTACAAGAAAATAATAAATATTATATGTGGAATATTGAAATCTACAAAACAAATAAAAACATATATTTGCAAATCATGAAAGAAAGGCTTCAGAAATACAATAAACTTTTCTCTTCTCTCTTCAACAATAAAAGATCCCCAGGCCCCAATTTTTGATGAAAAATGACCGGCCTACCAAAACATTGATTGTGTACCAAAACATTTGTTCATTAGGCGGTTCACTTCATCCCGTCTTGGGGACTTCTTTGTGTATTCCCTCGGAGAAATATTAGTTGACTCAAATATGAAGCAGTATATACGAAGATTAAATTGAAAATACTGAATTTTTTTATAGATTAAGTTTAAGATTGTTATTTTGGTCTCTATATAGTATATAGTATTAAATTTGTTCTGTTTAATTTTGTAGTAAAAAAAATATGTTAATTTATCAAAACAAAGACCAAAGACCGTCGTGGTGCAATGAGACAGAATGGTTGTGTGTTCTATGCGCACTCGAGGCAATAAATATATTGAAATCAGTAATTTTTCCACACTATGGCGGACAAGGTGCGGCGTTGAGTTTCGCTAAATAGCACATGATATTTTGAAAAATGTGAAAAGTTAGAACGGAGTGAAACACTGGACATCAAGGTCCCCATTGTTTACATTGCTACTCGAATGTGCAGAAAAAAAATGCAATATTTAACATAATGATAAGAATTATTTTGTAAAACATAAAGAATTCAGGAGAAAATGGCAACAATAAAATTCTTAAGTCAAATGAAAGATAATTTTCTTATACAAATTCAAATTCAAATTCGTTCACACTCACAGAGAAGGTGGAAAATTAGACGCGGTGTCTGGATTTTCGCGAAGTATGCTTTAATGCGTAGTTAAATGTAATTACTTAGAATGTATGGTGCCTCCCCTTGATGAGACTTGATTAAATTATTTATATATTTAGGCGTACTGTGTGAGATTTAAGTAACAAGAACTGTTAGAAATAAAAAAAAAACTTTTATTCAATTAGGTCGATGTAGATGTAAATTTTAAAAGCATTCTTTATACTTTTATTAGAAGCCTTCTTGAAGCGGAGGAAAAATGTCTAACTTAAAGCGACGGTTGTGAGTTCTATTCCCACTTGACGAAATGAATGATTTAAATTTCCTCGCTTTGTTATCAAGACACATCGCGGTATTGAGTTCTGCTAATGTCTAAAATACGGGTGGAAAGCGGAAATCGGAGAAAATAAAAATCTTTGTTTACACAGCTTGAAGCATATAAAAATAAAAATGCACCTCGATTATCTAATGTAATAATTTATACTTAATCCACAATTTAATACTAATAATACACACATATTTATCACATTCCTAAAAGAACAATTTCAACATTTTAAACACTAAACACTACATTATATACGTACAGATACCTACTTAAATATTTAAATTTCAAGTGGAAATCTAAACGAGCGGCAAAAGTCTTAGTAAACAAATTACTTCAAGCTTGACTTATCACCAGTATACTTATTCACATACGGGAACGAGCGAAAGCTCAGCAGTAAACTAATTTTCGTTTTGCGTCGTTATCATTTTCAAGCTTTATGAATTTATATGAATATGATAACGGCGGAATACGTACGCTACAAATTTGAATAGGCAGTTTTGGATTTAGAATGTATTGGAGGGCTTTTATAAATTGATTTGAGGCCGTCATGGTGTGGAGGTAGAAGTATGAGACTGTAAACGCAATGTTTGTGGGTTTGATTCCCACTCGGGGGAGTGAAATCTCTAATATTTTTTATTTCTTGCTCTGATAAAAAAAGACTGGCAAAGCGCGGCGTCAGTATCACCACTTAATATGAAGTATGTGGAACGAAAGGTCTTAACACTAGATTCTTAGGTTCCCTCTGCCGAACCTGCTATTTGCGGGAAAAAAAATATTTAGCTTCACGCTGTATCCCTCATGTAACAGTAAGCAGAGATTTCAAAACATTGCGTGTCGAAAGGAAATGAAAATAATTCATTCACGCAGTAGCAAGTAGAAAAACGGAGAACGAAGTGTATATATAGTGATAACAAATGGTCTTAGCCTTTCCTGCTAAGAGCGGAAATAATACAAAGAGTAGAAATAATTAAGGAATTATTAATTGAGGAGTTGGTAAACTGATTGCCCACATAGCTTAAAACGTTACTGATTTTTCTAATAAGAAATTTTGTGATTTAATATATGAAAGTATTCGAAGAAGTTAATTTTAAAATATCCTTTTCGCTGTCATTCCCCCGCACATTCCGTTCATTCCCTGGAATGGGAATTGAACTCAAGCATCTCATTTACGGTTGCACGCTTGTGCCCCTGCTCCGTGAGAGCTTGGAATTACTCTATATTTGTAGAATAAAACTGATACTCTAAAATGATTGAATTCATGAAATTTTATGAAACTGATGATATAATAATATTATATTGTTATCAATTAATTCATTTAATTTTCGCATTTTTGTGACGGTAAACGTGACGGTTGTGGGTTCGATTCCCACTCGAGGAAATTAAATATTATTTATTAATATTTCACTTCTTCGTTCTGATAACAAAGCAAAGTGTGGAATTGAGTTCCGCGCCTCAATACGCAACGCCTCGGAAAACTTGGTGGGAAGTGAGAAGAGAGTGTCTTAATACTAAGTTCCCTCTGCCTACCCTTTTATGCGAGAAAATGAATGCGTGATCATGAAAAAAAAAGGTCTGTACATACGTTGCATACATGCTAAAATACATTTTTAATTACCTTTTTTTGTTCAGCTTCACGCTATATCCCGCACACAGCAGGGTAGGCAGAGGGAACCTAGTGTTAAGACACTCAGTTCCCCCATACTCCGCCGAACTCTGGAGGAATTGCGTGTTGAGTGGCGGAACTCAACGCCGCGCTGTGCCTCGCCACCAATGCGAAGAAATATAAATTTAAATAAATATTTCTACTCCTAGAGTGTTAGTGGGGATCGAACCCACAACCAATCGATTTTACTAATTTTATGCCCCTGCACCACGACTGGCCTCCTGGATCTTTAATAAAATTATTAAAATTTCCTATAATTCAATAGTAAACTATATGATGTCAAAACTTTCTCGCGCCTAGTTCGTTCACTTTGCGTTGCACTTAGCTTATTGCGGTCGCTGGTGTAAAATTCAGGAGTTACGTTTTTCCACCAAACTTGAGCTAATTCCATAAAAGCCTGCTTGTGGAGGGTGCATCGGTAATGCTCTTTATGGGCCCTGTTTTGAAGGTACGGGAGATAGATATGGTGTAAGTAAAGCAGTAAATATATTTCAGTTTGTTTTTCAGCTATATTATGTACGTAGTTTTTTTTTCTTATTTTATGAAATATTCCTCTTTTATAAAAGATTATATATTAATGTTCGTTTTGATGTTTTAGGAGATATGTAGAGCCCAGAGTCGTTATGTTTTTTATTCTTGTGATGTTCAGATATTCAGCGTGAAGCTGTAAAAAAAATTTAAAAAAAACAATATGGTCTAAAAAATATAAACTAAACTATCTAGAAGGATTCAAACATCTCCACCCCATTTTAATTCTACGCCAAATTGAAGAGTGAATTAGACTATATATATACAATATGAACTCTTTCAATATTTCTCGCACTACATGTCACTTAAAAAATATATATTGGCTTCAAATACTTACCCTTCTGAATTATATACGGGATATACGGGTTGTATTCTTATATATCACGTATAGCACCAAAACTACTTAAACGCTTATTTAGAAAACGTATAAAAATTTGAACGTAGCGGGACTCGAACCCGCGCCTCCTGTAAACCGACAAGTTTCCACTATTTCTAAATAAGTATTTTTCTTTCCTAAGTGTGGAATAACACTTTAAAAAATGTTTAAAAAAACTACTTAAACGATTTTGATGAAATATGGTGTATTTTATAATTCGGAATATATAAAGCTTAAATCAAAATCAATCAACTCAATATGATATAAAAATTTGCAGAAATTTGTTAAAAAAATGGGTATAAAAAATGCTTTAATAAATAGATGATACTCAGAATGACATAACATAACATACATACACGTTAAACTGTTAACTTTCTTATTTTGAGCTCAGTTAAAAACAAAAGCATTTGTAAATACGTACGTCAACATAAATCACAAATAACTTTCTACTAAGATATATAAAGCTGTCGACAAGAACATATTGTACCTATTCATAACTAACGGACTGAAGAAATAAAATCAAGTGTACAAGCGTGATAAACAACTTTTTTCTCTCTATACGCCTCCATTCGTTTAAGATATAACTTACCTTGTTATAACTTATTTTACTTACGAACAATTTTTTTTCTGACAGCAAGATGAGGGATTTTGCATATAAGTAATTGTATATCGGTATCTATATTAATAGATATTACAAAGCTGAAGAGTATGTTTGTTTGAATCTCGGGAACTTATTAGTTGAAATTAAATTATTTATAATTATTAGATAGTTAATTTATGATTGAGGCCAGTCGTGGGACAGATGCACAAAATGTGACTGCAAAATTGACTGGTTCTCTACTCGAGGAAATGAAATATTTAATTAAATTTATATTTTCATTTCTTCGCTCTGGTGTTGAGGAATAGCGCAGCGTTGAGTTCCGCCACTTGTCCACCGCCACACACTCACGCTATGCTTCCAGATTTCGGTAGAAAGTGGGGAATAGAGTGTCGTAACACTAGGTTCCCTCTGCTTAGCCTTCTGTGTGCAATACATACAGCTAAAAAAATATAGATAAAAACTGAAGGTTATGTTATAATGCGTTAATCGATGTAACTTCCTGTACGCGCGATCAGGGTTAATTTCATCATTTATAATGTGTTAGATGATAAAAATATTTACGTAATTTAGTTATGTCTGTCTACCCTCCTATATATAGAAAAAAAGCTTCTAACAGATTTCATTATATTCTACAATATTATTCATATAATTTTTGTAGTAACTTTATGTTATACGTTTTTATTTTGGGAAGTAAACATTGTCATAGGTAACATATGTCATAATTTTTGTTATTATTATTTTTTTTATTTCTTAGAGAGGAGGGTAAGTTTACGCAATTTATGAGAAAATCATATAAGTCTCAAATTTGCATTAAATATGTGCGCGACAAATGGACGAAAAACTCATTTTTAACTTTTTAGCTTACTGTTTGAAGTCAGTCTTTTTTTGTTAAAAAATATTCTAATATAACATTTATAATTTACTCAGGTTTTATGTCATCTTCTGAATTGAATTCACCTTTTGTCGAGTTTTATTATAAACACATTCGCTTATGAAGCAGAGTACAGTTCCAGAGCTAAATGACAAAGGCCTGCCTTTGTGTGAAAGTTCTGTGAAGTTTTTGTGTGTTACCTAAAAAGACTGTTTCATGTTGTTTTTTTTTCAAATAAGATGTTTGGAGAAAGATATCACTGTTTCTGTGTAGTATTTTAGTTTGATAATTTATTTACTTTTCACTTATACCTACCTACCTATACAAATTAAAATGCAATGATATTTAACAAAAAAATTTAACAAAAGTGAATAGTATTTAATGAAAATTATTTAATATTCATTCATTTAGATTAGATTAATTAATATTATAATATAATAATATTAATATTATAATAATATTATTAATATTAATATTCATTTAGATTAGATTTAGATGTATGTTCATCGTTTTTTTTATCTTGTTTATGAGTCTTCTATTACCTACACACGTAATGATAAACACATTACCCTCCTTTCACAGTCAGGATAAAAACATCACCTAATATCATTACCTAGTTCTCCCAAAAAAAAACCAGGTCGTTATCTCGCTAACATATTTAAGTAATCTAACTTTAAAGTCCTGCATACATTCGGTTCACGTCGCAACCTTCCCTCAATGGGACCAATTAGACTTACATATTTGTTCCATTTGAATGCAAGTCTAACGAGGTACGAGGGTACACTTCACGCATGATAGTGAATGCCTTGACGTTTGCCATGTTTCTATTTTACCTTTTTCTTGGAGATTTTTGTGAGGAAAAGCGTTTTTTTTTTGAGTGAAATGGACAGATTTAATTTTTTTAGGTATTTTACATTATATAATGGTTTACATAAAGTAAAATACCTAATAAATATTTTGATTAGGTGTTAGAGCAAAAGTATACGGATATATTCATTTTCAGCAAATCATTTTTGATTCATAGCATAGAAAAATATTCTACAACATCGTTTCAGTAAAAAATATATAAGCACGTTATAGCTTCACCTTTATTCTCGAAAAGAAGGCACTAGTGTTAAGACACTTCGTTCGCTATTATGTATATGTATGAGCCGCCGTGCCGAGTTCAGTGACGGAACTCAACGCCGAGCTTTTCGTCGTTAACTGAACGAGAAAATTAAAATATTACGTTCTCCATGGTGGGAATCAAACCCACAATCCTTACGTCACGACGGCCTCTATATATATATATGTATATCTACTTAATTTATATTTCCTCTCGCATAGCGTCTAAAGATGCTATAATATGCACAAGTAGATTCGAGAGTATAGAACCAATTAATAATAAACAAAACCTGTCGAGACTTGTCGATTTGATAACGAATAATTAATTTAAGGGGCCCGAGTCCAGGGGGTCCAATGAGCCCGAATATTATAACGGGAACAAAGGGCTTAATTAAATCTCACTGATTTTAATTTTCACCACGTTGGGAAGCAATGTTTTGTAAATGAAATTTATTGAAATCATTATATTATTATTAACTTTCGAAATTTCGTACTTGTGGAATAATGGAATTTATAATGTGTTAACTTGCTATATTTACCGATGATAATAATAATCTGTAATATGCCATAGCAAACGTGCTATGGCAACACTGTTTTTTAATAGGCAGCCATGTTGTAAAGAATTGTATAAAAGACGGTACATTATTAATTTGAGGTAATTTGCTATATTGGACTGGAGCAGTGAAGGCGAGTGTTTGAATCAGTAAAGGGACCCCATAAGCCTACTCTTATGGTCGCAAGTCCCAGGTACTGCTCTAAGCTCGTCAGTATTTGTGTATTTTGCTATTTTAATTTTTTTCTTCACATCATCCAATACAGAAGAGAACAAATGTTATTTTATTATAAAGATATATAGATTTTTAATAACTGTTAGACATTTCTTTAATTTATACAATTAAATTTCAAAAACGAACCATATATGCTCATTTTCTTTTTAATTGCGTTGCCTTAGAAATTTGGTTTTTTTCTGAGGGAAAAGTAGTTGAGGAACTAAGGGACTGTTAACCTGGATATCTGATATTAATTTCAAATGATATTGGAAGATGGACAACGGACAACAAAGTGATCCTATATTGCTTCATTTCCGCCTTTTGGGCGGTAAGGCGTTGAATTCCGTCACTTGATTTCACGTAAATTTGAGAGTTACAAAATTTAAAATTGAAAACATAAGAGAATAATTCTAACATCGTTTTTTTCATACCTATAACATTAATCAATAATTTTATATATAGAGTGTTTTTGTCAGCACCACTTTAAATGAAACCACAGTTGTAACGACTACATATAAAAACTTAATACAATTAAAATAACATCCCAAAAATAAAAAGTGAATTTATCAAACAAAACAAACAATAAAATTATCGTTGTAAAATAAGACGCCATTTGCCAAGAACGACGCACGCAAATATAAACCTATCAAAGGCAAACCGTCGCATACGCCTCATTCCGAAATTGAGTCGCAGATTTTGGCGGCAAAGTTCAAAGTTGTTTAACCTTTAGTAGTATTTTGTAGTAGTATGTGTTTACGTTATTGGTATCGCTTCGTAATCGCGTCACACGAAATATAGGTATGGATAAATATCGTGAAATGAAAAAAAATCCTAAATCTAAACTGTTTAGGTATGGGCTTAAGATATTTTACCCTTTATGCTGTTACCGTAAAAGAAGCGCTGATGCTTCCACCCTGTATTTATAATTGGTTACTGACAGGTATTCGTCATATGTAATACCATAAAACACGTAATAACAACAAATTTTCTATCGACATTGAGTTCCGCCAACATGCAACTTCTCAAATTGATATGGAAGGCGGCAAAATAAGTGTCAAAATACGAGGTTCTCTCCGTCAACCATACTATAAACAGAATAAAGCGTGAAAGTGAAATAAAAACATAGATTATATAATAAATTCACGCTGTAATCCGTATATAGCAGAATAGGCAGTGAAAACCTAGTTAACACAGTCCATTGTCCACCTCCACTTTCCATAGAATTTTCGAGACATTGCGTGTTGAATGGTAAAATTCAACACCGCGCTTTATCTTGTTATCAGAGCAGCAAATTAAAATATTAAATAAATCGATCCCTCGAGTGGGAATTGAACTGACAATCGTCTCGTTTACAAGCTGTGTCGCTGTACCGCTACAACCTCAGAAAAAAACACAAAAACATTATATAATAAAAGATTAGAATCCAGTTGTCCTGGCGTAATGGCCGCAACGTTTGCCAGCGGGCAGGAATGTTCATGTCGCAGTGCAACTAGCGCCTTTAATGAGTGCAGTTGTAACTGAACAACGATGCTTTACTGTAGTGATGGACTGTATTGCCTTTTAATATCGATTATATAAAAATATTTATTTTGTGTTGATAGATCTTCTCCGGAAATTTGTAAAGAGTATTTTTAACAAAAACTTTTTAGAATATTTTTTCTCTGCGTGCACGGCAAAGGTAGGCAGTTTTTCTTAATTCCTATTCTGCAAATATTCCGGGTTAAAACATATTACATTATATATTTCTCCACAAATCTTTATCTATCATTGAGAAACTTCCAGCACTACTGGCTGTTTAAGTGTCAACTTACATTCAAGAATCCTCAAACTTGAAATTTCAGTCTGTTTTGTATCATACATTCTTGAGATTTTTCTATCATCACACAAATAAAAATTTACAAACAATATCAAACTAAATTTTGCCAATTCATTAAAATAGTTATATAAAATAACTTTACAATTGTATAATATAAATTGTTCATTGTATCAAAATAGCCTTTATGTTGATCTACAAGCCCTGTTTCTTTCTTGCTAATTTTTCCCCATAATAATCGGTTCAGGTGGTCCGGAGGTTAGCCCGGCAGACAGATAGAAATGTTAAAGTTGTTTATTTATGTTTTGACATCAAGTAAATAATGCTGATATCACAGACAAACCCTTTAAATTTATTTATATGAACAAATTATAGATGTAGGTAAACACTAATTTAAGTTTTTCACCTTTACACTATTACCAATATCCCGCATACCGCATAGTACGCAGAGGGAATTTAGTGTTAAGACACTATTTTTCCCATTTTTTGCGCAATTTTCGAGGCCTCGCGTATCGAGTGGTGAAACTTAATGCTACTTTTGCCCTAGTATTAAAACGAAGAAATGGAAATATTAATTTAATAATGCAATTATTAAATAAGTACTCAGGGAAATACATTAGTATTTCCCACAACCATTATATTTAAAGTCACACGTTTGTGCCACTGTCCTTATTTAAAAAAAATATTTAATCAGCTTCACGCTCTATCCCGCACATAGCAGGGTAAGCAGAGGGAACCTAGTGTTAAGACACTCCGTTCCCCACTTTCTGCCGAATTCTGGAGGCATTGCGTGTTGAGTGGCAGAACTCAACGCCGTGCTTAGCCTCGACACCAGAGTGAAGAAACGGAAATATAAATATATTTCATGTCCTCGAGTAGGGATCAAACCCACAACCAGTCGGTTTTACAGTAATACTACGTGCCGCTGCGCCACGTCTTATTTATTTATTTATTTTTTAATTTTAATTTATGGTACTTAGGTAGACGGTAAGTACGCGTGCACGGCAAGCGCAGTTTTTCCCGCGTATATTCCGATCCCGATCCTAAATCTTAAAGTGTCGGTGTTTTTTTATTATCATATAAATTATAAGCTTAAGATTCAGCCAAATCAGTAAAACAGTTGTATAAAATAATTGTTATAGCAATTAGAAAAGTTGTCGAACTAAGTACTTTAAATTGATATAACTTTTTTATTTATCAAACGTTTGTAATAAAAAATACCCTAATATAATATTATACAGGAAGCTTGTCAGAATCTATTAGTGAAAATTAGACAAATAGACAAACAGACAAAAATTTTAAAAATCATTGTTTTGGGTTCTATTACATTAATAAAGGTCCGCAATAACATTTTTTCTCATACATATATCTTCCATATACAAACGCGGATCCGTTGCGATTTTATTATAAGTATAGACCTCCAATCAATACTATTTCCCATCACTACCAATACATAGTTGCTTAATAATAGTCGTTGTGAATAGCTACCCGCAATTCAAAGGTGGCTATGATCGTTAAATTCATCGATTACTGCCCATCCTATTAGCATTAGACTGCGCAGGCAGTACTCAACGCCGCGCTTGGTCTTGGCTCTGCCAGAGCGGGGAAATAGTTTTTTTATCATGCCTATTAACTCCTCCGATTGGGGGTAGAATTCATAAACTTTGAGTTTACAGTCAAACACTGTTTTACTGCGCCACGGTGACCTCTAAAACTACATAATACATAATGTTTTATTTCATTAAAAGCAGAAACAATGAACAAAATTATGAAAAAAACACATATATTTACTAAATTACATATATGTATAATATGCTAGTAAAATTTGCTATTTAATTTATTTATATATTACTAGCGGACCCGGACGCGGCTTCGCCCGCTTGGACTAAACGAATATTTATCAAATATATTTTTGAAATTATTTTCAGTTTTCAATAGGATTGGTAAGAAAATATAAGCCTATTTAGATTCTCTATATAAAATTAAGCCGAAAAAATAATAAGTAGAAGAAGTAGAAAATGGTTATTATTAGAAAAAATACCTAACTAATTAAAATGAACAAAAAAATAAGTAAACGTAACCAAAGAAAAATATTAATAAAACAAAACTAAACAAAACCAGCTATATTATTAAGATTATCAACGTAAAATAAATATTTAAAAGTAACACGAAATCTATAAAAATCTGTAATCTATACTATAATAAAACCACAAAAAAAAATAGATGCTATGCGAAGATATATGCTGTCGCCGAGTCTTACCTAACATAATTAATCGAATAAGGAATAATACTGTACTGTTGAAAATAGTTTCGCAATTATCTCTTCTTTATTTTTAACATAAAATGGTTACTGTGGGTTGCCCTTAAGATATAGACATATTATGTGCTATAGGATATATAACATATATTTCTCGTTTTTACACGTTTTCCATGCGCGCGTACATATATACTATATGAAATAACTAAACTCTTTTGTGCATAAATACGATAATTCTTGCTTACATTATCAAAAAATTAAATGACGATATATTAAGTGTATGACTGATAAGTGTATGTATACAGATAACCGAACTGAAATAACCAACCATTGTTTCCTTAATACTTAAATAATATTATGCCGATGCCGCGCAGGGCCGAAACTTATACCATACCAAGAAATTAAAAAAATACTAACGAATCTACTATTCGAAGAAGCGAAGATCCAAGAAAAATATAAATCAATAATAAACAACAAATAACCACATAAAAATTAACAGTAGATCGAAAATGTATGAAAATTTACAAAATCCTCAACGTCGTCTGCCTATTCGGATCGGTTATACCGTGCGGCTCATCGGCTAGCTCATTTTGAATCAATGATATCTCCTAAGTATTTATTCGAATGGCAGACGATTATTTTTTAAAGGACAATATTTTTATAAAACATTATTTATATGTGTCTCTTAATGTTAAGTCAGCCCACGCCATGTAAATGTCCAGGAAAACCATTTTGAACATAATTTTGCTAAAACTACAATATTCCTTGTTGCTTAGTGATGTTTGTAATTAACATGGCAGAATAAATTGCTTGTCAAATTGAAATATATCTTAATATATAAGTATATATTGAAGAAATTACAAATATGAGAAAAACAAAATCTATATCAATCCCAAGACCCTCAAATATCTCTATATGAAATTTTACCACAATCAGATCAGCAGTTTGGCCCTGATTGCGTCATAGACAGACAAACAGACGAACAAAGTTACTTTCGAATTTATAATATAGGTATGGATAAATTCACAGCACGCAATGCGCAAATGTCAGTCTTGGCGCAGGGGCACATGTGTATCATTGTAAGCGCGACTGGTTGTGGATTAGATACCAAACTCGCAATGCCTCCGGAATTTGACGGAAAATGAGTAACGTAGTGTCTTAACACTAGGTTCTCCCAGTCAACGTATCACTGCTGTATCAAGGATACAGTGTGAAATTGATTTTGGTTTAAAAATATTGTAAATATTAAGAAATCTGGGTGAGCTAAAGATAAACGAAAGTATTGATTCTCTGTAATCCCGAAATATTTGTATATTTCTAAATTAAACAGATCGTGGAGAAATTCACAATTTCGACGGATGCCAGCTTTTATGTCCGAAAAGGCAATTAAATTCTGATTTCACAAATAAATTCTCTTTCGCTTCATCAAGCTGATATCAGCTTATAAATAACTAAACTCTGTGAATTTATCTGCGAAATCGACATTAGACTATAGAAAATGAGTGTATGTTTGTGTTTTATTTTATTTTTATAAAAATGAATGAAAATAGTCTAATAATTTTATTTTTTTTACTGTTCTTATAATAATTATTGTATATGGTCAAAGCCTTTATGTTAGGTTTTTCCTCCGCCGCCAAATCAACACCATCTAAGCGTCGCATCGGAGGCAACAATGACAGCGGGTACAGTCAACGTCGAAACAATTGACAAGATGCAATATTTAGAACAGCGTCCCTTGATAAATAGAGATCCAACACTAAAGGATTTTTTCAATTCGAACCAGTAGGTCCTGAGATTAGCGGGTTCGGTCAAAAAGACTTCTCTCTCTCTCTCTCTCTCTCTCTCTCTTTTTATAATATTGGTATAGATATTTTCGTTTGTGTAGAATATAGAAAATGTAGTAATTTTTATTACGTTAAAAAATCTATCAAAGTTATTTATATATTTTTACCTTTTTAAAATGCATTTTAAGAGTATATAATACAATCTTACCCAAGGGAAACTAGACACTCAATAAATATACGAATACTATGAATAGATCTTGTTCCAACCACACAAAACGACCCAACCTTGTAGCGGAGGCCATTGTCATATCCTAGGAGATCTATTAAGGTGTATATTTGTATATTAAAATAAAAAAAAAAAACATTGAGATATGAATGAACAATGAAAAGAAATGGATAGTGTTTATCCATATTGATGGTATCTGACAACGTATTTTTCCATTTAGGTGGTAGAAAATGAGAATTTAGCATTAAGATATTCCACAACTAATATAATTTCACCAAGCCTATCTTGCAAGGTACGGTGAAGATGTAACTATTACGAATAAAAAATATTAGTCAAATAGCTATTCAATTAAATACGTATCCTAATAAATTGGTATTCCAATAAATTCTTTACAATTTTTTATACCTTCACGTAGTATCCAGCATATAGTATATTAGGCAGATGAAACCTAGTAATGAGACTCTGTTCCCCCGATTTCACCCAATTTTCTAGATTTTCCGTGTTGGGTAGTGAAACCCTCTGCCTACGCTTTGTCTTTTTAAGTTAAGAAAATGAAAATAATGCCCTCGAGTGGGAATCCAGCCCACAACTGTATCGTTACACCCAAACACCGAGTGCCGCTGCGCCAGGACGGCTGCTTGAGTTAATTTGAAATAATTAAAATACACATTTCATCAAACGACGCTGTTTTGTAGCTATTTTCCAAATTGTATTTTGTTTATAACACGATCGTTCGACAATGTTTCGCAAATTTATCAAACAACTTTTCTCATTTCAAAACAGCAATCTTTCGTGGATGAATACACATTACATTTAACTGAACTTCGAAAGATTTACTCATCATATATTCATTATCCATACCCGTCGGCCCCTAGGGGGGATCCTTAATTCAAAGAAAGTATTTATCATTTTCAGAAAGGCTATGCGGCTGTCATGGCACAATCGCACAGCGTGTGACTTTAAGCTTAACGGCTATGGGTTCAATTTCCATTCAGAGGAATTAAATATATAATATTTTCACTTCCATGCTTTGGTAACAAGATAAAGTGCGGCGTTGATTACCGTCACTGAACACTTCTCGAATTCGGCGGAAAATGGGAAACGGAGTGTCTTAATACTAGGTTTCCTTTACCTACCCATATACGGGATACAGTGTATAGCTACAATAAAAAAGGAAACCTGCTGCAAATTAAATATTCAAATTACTGAAATTTTATGCGTCTGACAATGCCAATAGGGTCGGGCGGACTGTAAAATTGAGATAAATTTAGAAATTTTATGACTACACAGAGCTGTGAATTGAAATTAATTTATAGGTAACAGGATTTATTTTATCAAGTATGAGTTTATTTTTCATGAACATACTACATTTTTTACTTTTATTCTTTTTTTATAATGAAATATCTATACTCTTACTAATAGGGACTCACCTTAGTTTATAAGAAACCTTAGTAATATCCATGGTCTAGTACAAATTAACTTTAAACGCCAATTTAAAAAATAATAAACGTAAAAAAAGGTACATGTGAACTTGTAGAAGATATTTTTCTTAAATAAAATATCTATATATAATTGTAACAGTAAGCGCGATGATAGTGATTTCAATCTCCACTGGGGGTAATGAATTTTTATCATTTATCCTTTTTGTTAGAAGCAAACGCAGTATTGAGTTCTTTCACTCAATACGCAATATCTTCGAGTTAAAAGTAGCGAACGACGTATTTTGTCACTAGGTTCTTCCTGCCTGTTTGTTATGTGTGATAAACATGAACTGAAAAAAAAAACCATACCCATAATATATGGGTATAGTTTTTTTGGTAATATTACTCTTATGACATAAGATTTTTTAGAAGCGGATAATGTTCTATACATTAGTATCCATTGAATCAGTTCATTGTTCAAAGCAACAGATTTGGACATGAATAGGCAAGTGTCTAGATATATGAACCCATGTGTTTAGTTAGGTACACTAATCAGAGTATTCGTATTGTGATTGGAAAACGCGGTAATCGTTTAATAATAGTTTGGTAATATTTATTTTTTTAGCACTGTCACTTTTTTAAGCTAGTCAAGGCGCAGGCGTGCAATTGTAGACGAGACAGATTGTGGATTCAATTCCCAGTCGAGGAAATAAAATATTTAAAATGTTGACGCGGCGTTGAGTTTCGCCCCTTTACATGAAAATGCAATGGGAACGGAATTTTCTTAATAAGAACGGAGTCTCTTAACAGTAGATTCTCAGGTTCTCCGTCTGCCTACCTCGGTATTTTTACGATACAGCGTGAAGCTAAAAAAATATGTTAAGTTTATTTTTCCGTTATTCATTCTAGTTTTCAGACAATTAAAACCACACAGTTGAAAACAATACACAATTTCAATATAGCAAACTGTCAATTTTGCTTTGTCAATCTTATCTAATATTTCCATAATGTCTTTAAATTAAATTGATGACGAGATAACATAAAAAATAAACTATTTTTAAACTCTTTGGCGTGTTTTTTTCGCGTGATATTTTTTTTAATTAATAATAACGTAATTTTCCTAATGTCAAATACGACGTTCTCCAATACTGTGACACTGCTCACAGTAACCTGAATAGTACTGTATCGTGCAATCATGATCATTGTTAGCTACGTCCATACAATGTGTCAATGCTCAGTATACTTTTGCTATGTACATAGATATGTTAAGCTTAAGCTTTTTTAAGTTTATTATCTACTAATAGGTTTCTGACTTCAATAAAAACATTTATTTGATTGAAATCAGAAAATTATTTTATTTGTAAATAGTTTAGTAACCAGAACAAAATAATTTAGTTTCTGTGTTTATGCAAAATCTCTACTATTAAAAATCATAACCACCGTATCCGTGCTTAGGATTACGGTGGTATATGTCAATATTATTTATTTTTTATTTTTGTATTTTTCAAGAACATTTTTAGCTAACAATGTCTAAAGTGCAATATTACATAATCCCGCATGTAGCAAAATAGGCAGACAGCCTTGTGTTAAGCCTCTTCGTTCTCTACTTTCCGCCGAATTCTGGAGGCATTGCGTGTTGTAATGCAATTATAATATCAGATTCAATTTAAAATCGAGGAAATAATAATGTTTACTCTCTCGCTCGTAACATAATAAAACATGTTATTGATTTCCGCCACACATTTTCAAACCTTTCGAACGGAATGTCTTAATTCTAGGTTCCTATTTTGCATATTTTTAAATTGTATATTTTTTTTTCCGCACATAACAGAGGAGGCAGGGGTACATCTGCACTGTAACCCACATACAATTCAAAAAAGATAACGTCACAAAAACTTAGAAACCCGATCACTCAAAAACACTTTGAAATCTAAACAGAAGTCTGTCAAAGCCATATACTCAATATGGAGCACACTAGTTCAACGCATTCAGCCTCAAAGACATGTCACCTTTACAAAGCTGAAAGAAGCGAGTTCATTATCCTTCAGAGCATCTGTCAGTCTAAAGAAACTCAAAGTACAGTACAGTTGACGAGTCATGGCCCCGGAGAAGTTAGATTTTTGAACATAAGCGGATATTCATTCGGAAAGAAATAATCATAAGCAAGAAAAATCCTTAAATCAAATCTGCGCAGCTATCTACAGCTAATTTTAGGGCGGTTATATACTTGCAATAGTAAAATTTTTGTATGCGGCTGTAATTCTCCCATTCAAGGAACCCCTTCAGGAAATTTAGAATGAAGCAGGTAAATATATTTCTTTAAATGTCCAGTTGTTTGTCCATTTTGTTTGTAGTATTTTTTTAACATAAATATCTATTTTTTTAATATATAGCGTTTAATATTTAAGTAATGTTAATAAAGGCTACGTGTAAAATGTGTAGGTATCTAAATAGTACGAGAAGTACAAGAGTACTTCTCGTTGATTACGAGGCGAATTTCATACAAATTACAGCACAATCGATTTCAAATTCGAGAAATTTCACGTCGCGAAACTCAACCCTGCATTTTATCTTACCAAAGCGATAAACTGATCATTATTATAAATATCATTTACCTGAGTGGAAATCGAGTTCATATCCATTGCACCTACAGTCGAAACTGTACCACTCTACCATAATATTACAAGTATTAAACGTCAATCGTTCCAAAAATAAGCTTATTACAATCAACTCAGCTCAAATATGATAATTGCGAATTATCTCGACAAAAGCTATTTGGAAACCCAATTGAGTTGATCTGTTATAAAGTAAATCAGCATATAGCACTTCCTCTAAATCATTATTATTTAATGATAAACGACATCGGCTTAGAATGAATGATAAATTGTAATGATGATTAATGATTGTGAACTCTTCATTGCTGTAGGGTTCTACGATGAATATCTACAATAGGATGACAAAAAAAAATATTTCAAAATATTCTTGACTTCTATAATTTATTTTTTATATTTTTTGTATATGATTTTCTAGACATGCGTGTGTTTGTTTTAAGACAGAATTTAACGCCGTGCTTTGTCTTGTTTTGCTACCTCGGGGGATCTCATAGTGGGATTCAAATCCACAATCATCGCATATTAAGTCATAAAATACATGTATTATTTTTTGACCACGGCGATCATCAAATATTAACATTTAAAGGAAACAATTATCTATAAACTGAATTGTGTCAAAGGAAAATATTTAATTGTCTTTATTCATGATTAAGGAATTTATACCTTCTAATTATAGTAGTATAGTTCATTATTAATTAAACATGTTGTTTCATGATAGAAATAAGCTCAATAGCTTCTAGCTAAAGTATAAAATTGTGTACATACTGCTACTGATGATTTGTGGTTACAGAATTGGTTTACAATTTCCGTTTTATAATCCAGTCCAAGTCATTTTGCACGGAGGTGTGCCCTAAGAGATTAAAAATAAATAATCAGCTTCACGCTGTATCCCGCACACAGCAGGGTAGGCAGAGGGAACCTAGTGTTAAGACACTCCGTTCCCCACTTTCTGCCGAATTCTGGAGGCATTGTGTGTTGAGTGGCAGAACTCAACGCCGCGCTTAACCTCGACACCAGAGCGAAGAGATGGAAATATAAATTTAAGTAAATATTTCATCTCCTCGAGTGGGGATCGAACCCACAACCAGTCGGTTTTACAGTCACACTTCGTGCCGCTGCGCCACGACCGGCCTCAAAATATTAAGCTAATATTTATACCTATATATAAGGTCGGGGTAAAAGTATTTTCGAATTGTCCATACAAAAGAAAATATTCTTTTTAGGTATCATTTTTTATTTATTTATAATACGTATGTGCCGTTTCGATCGATGACTTGTTGCCATCTTATGGGTAGTGCTATGATCCCATTCCTGTAGAAATGTTGAGATTTTCGATTTAAAAAAATCTGACAGGTAGTGTTCACAGAGTTTTTTTTGAGGTTAGCTTCATGCTTCCTAAACAGTTTTGCAATGACCGAAATTTTTTTTCAATGGCGTTTTTCTCAATAGCGTTTTTTAACCTCATCAGTTGCTGACAGTAGAGGTCAGAATCGATAGTTTTACCCGGTGGCAAAAGCTCATAGTGGACAATTCCTTTCCAATCCCACCATACACTTAACATCATTTTATTCCGAGTTAGGCCGGATTTGCCACGGTCTGTAGGGAGTGTCCATGTTTCGACCATGATCTTTTTCGCACATTCTTATTGTAAAACATCCATTTTTCATCTCCCGTAATCAACTGTTTTAGAAATGGTTTGGAATTGTTGATTCGTGGCGTTCATCACATTTTTAGTAATAATACAAAAAAAAAATACCGACTTTTTCTTCACATACGTTCATTTGACTTGTTTGAAAAATTCTAGAAAAATGGCGAGAACTAGCTTATTTATTGCATCTTCAGATGTCACATTTAATGGTACTAAAATCAGCCAATTACATTCAGTACAGCCAAAGAAGTTTGATTACTAATAAAAATAATACATTCAATATATTCATTAATATGTTTTCTATTATATATTATATAGAATACTTGTATATTCGAGGCCGTCGTAGCGCACAGCGTTTGACTTAAACATGAGAATTATGGGTTTAATTCTCACCAAATGATTTATTTTAATGTCCTCGCCCTGGTAAAAAGGAAAGCGCGGCATCGGGTTCCGCCACAAACATGCAAGATCTCAAAAATTAGGCGTAACGAGGAGAGCGATGTTTCTTAGTATTAGGTTCCCCATGCCTCAAAGTGTGACTGTAAAATCGACTGGTTGTGGGTTCGATCCCCGCTCGGGAGATGAAATATTTACTTAAATTTATAATTCCATTTCTTTGCTCTGGTGTCGAGGCTAACCGCGGCGTTGAGTTCTGCCACTCAACACGCAATGCCTCCAGAATTCGGTAGAAAGTGGGGAACGAAGTGTCTTAACACTAGGTTCCCTCTATCCTGCTGTGTTCGGAATACAGCATGAAGCTGATTTATTTATTTTTATTTAAAACATTCACAAAAGTAACTAATAAAATAGTATCGTTTCCGTTCATACTTTATAACATCGCAATTGAGTCTCGATGTCATCCCACGCGTTACAGTTAAGCCGCACAAAGCGTAAATAAATACGTCATTTAACCGCCCACTCTACGGTAATTGCCAATAACTATCGTTTACGAAACGTTTGTTATGGGGCTTTATGGCAGGATCTTTTGACTTTACTATATGATGCCATGTTTTTTTCAACGTTAATGACTGTTTGGTGAGTTTTATTTATGATATCCGCACTCAAAGATGTCAATTAGAGTTTAATTTATATTATATCGAACGGTAATGGGATAGCGATATATATGCGATGGTTGTGGGTTCAATCCAAAGCATAGCGTAGATACTACTAGATAAAGGTCCCGTAAAAAGCATGAGGACCCTCCGGAGGGTATGCATGAATAGATTGATGACAGCGGACGAGGCGAAAGAGGTAGAGACCGTAGCTTTTGTCGCTCTGTTCTCTCTAACTACCCCGCTAGGGATACATCGTGAAGCTAAATTATTAAATTAAGTAAGTTCTCAAATAATTTCTGAGCGCAGCTGCAAATATAGTGGTAGTTAATACAGAATCAACTTTATAATATTTTCCATTCCTTTTGTTCATAATCCAATACTGCAGTATCCCTCGTTTATCCTTTAATCAGCTTACTTTTTGTTCATAACGAACGTGTGCGTTTGTTGTTGTTTATAGCAAGCTACTAAAACTTATTACGCTATAAAATTTATAAGGAAAATAAAAGTAGTTAACTATTATATTAAACATTCTAAACAATACACTAAATATCTGTGGAGTCAGATTCGATACACTTATTTTATTACAAAACACTGTCAAAATGAAAAAAAAATTGCTTTAAGCATTTCATGCGTAGCAAGGTAAGCTGAGAGACTTAGTATGAAAACACTTCGTTACTCACTTTTCGCCCCATTTTCGATATATTACGTGTTGAGTGACGAAACTCAACGCCGTGCCTTGTCTCTTTACCAGAGAGAGATGATGAACATATTAAATATTTCATTTCCCCAAATGGGAATCGAACCCATCACCGTTGCATTTAGAGTCATATTCTTATACCCCTGCGCCCCGACGGTCTCTGTACAGATGAAAATAAATTGAATGTTATAATTCCTGTCTGAAACTGTCCCATTACGCCTCAAAATAACAAAGTGAATTAAAATATGTTTGTCAATTTCGTTATAAATATTTGTCAGTATATATATATATATATATATATATATATATATATATATATATATATATATATATATATATATATAAATAATAGAGAAATATTTAATACAATATTTAAAAAAAACAAGGATGTTTAAATTTTGAATAAATTTTGAAAAAGTGTAGATTTTAAAAAGGCTGGCACTGTTATCTCTTTAATTAGAACATTCTTAACGCCACGCTGACAAGTGCGCGCTTCGTTGTACAGTCAGACTTAAAGTGTGACTTTTTATGTCATGAGTACCTAAATTGTATTATTTTTTAATGAAAATTAATAAAAATCTAACAAAAATGTATATTTTTTTCTAAAATCAAATAATTTTGAATGTATTATAATTAGGTATATGTTTTATGATTTAAATAAATTGACAATGCGGAGAAAAATTATTACTTACCACGAGGTGAAAACTTTTAGACAAATTCTCTTTTCTAATTAATTTCAGTGATATCTTAAAAAATCCTATTAAGAGACAGGAATCAGCTTATGTCTAATACAAAATCTTAAGTTAAGACACTCCGCTTCCCATTTAGACACTTTCGTTCCCTAATTTCTGCTACATTATTAAGGCGTAGCTCGGAACTCGGAACTCAAGGCCGCGCTTGGCCTCGTTACTAGATAGAGAAAATTAAGATATTACACACATTTATTACACACATTTACTTTCATTACATTCTCGGGGGAGTAAAATATATATTTTACTCCCCCGAGAATCGAACACACAACCGACACGATTATAGTCACACGCTTGTACCCCCGCGCCACAAAATTAATCTAGATCCTTTGAAAATAAACTTGAATTTATCTTTGGATATTTTACAAGAGGTATCTATGGCATAGTGGCACAATTGGGACGTGTTTTATGAAGCACGATTATTGTAAGCTCACATTTCATTTGAGAATCCATTAGTATTTACTGCCAGTTTGCTTTGGCAAAGTGGGAGGTCAAGTATGCCTAAATCTGTTCTTAATTTGAAGAGAGCAGGAGAGTAATTTTTCTTTATTTTTTGTCTTTAACTTATTCCAAAATAATTATATTTGTATTATTATATTTATTTATTTTTTAACTACATAGCACATAGAAGAGCAGGGCGAGAGAACCTTGGAACCTCCTGTAAACACTCCGTTCCCATTAAGCCACTTCCATCCCTCACTATTTTCATTGTTAATTTTTTAAATATTATTATATCAAAAACTAAAAAAAAAACCAGCTTGTATGTACATATCCATATATTATGTGTGTGAATGAACTTGAAGTTGTAGCTCAATAAAAGCAATTAGCAAGAGTCATTGCAAGATAAAAGGACTAATTAGTGGCGTGTGGGCTAGGCGTGGCCTTAGGGAAGAGGTCATCTGACACTGCACGAAGAAATTAATTAATCATTAATTTGAGAATATAATATTATTTTTTTAAACTCTCAGATCTCTGGATCTACTGGTCCGATTTATTTTCTTTTTAGTTACGTTCTTCAGGATTAATATAGGCTATATAATACAGTGTAATTTTTAGTTACCCTTAAATAAGGAAATAACAATAATAAAGAACGCCATCCAATTGCTTTTAGCGCATGCGCTGCAAAAATAGTTAATTATATATAAGTACATTGTTCGACAAAAATATTCTATAATACGTATAAGTCACATGATAAATAAAAAGTGAAGAGTTGAATAGTCTTACCCTAAGTATAGTAGCCCAGTTATCAAATAGAAAAAATAAGAAGAAGAAGGAAAGGAATGGAAGGAGGAAATGGAAATGAAAGGAGTTATAATATACATACATGTATAATCAGATGTGAAGGATTTTGACGGAGTTTTAACCCGTAACTGCTGCCCCATTAAACTTTGTATAAAGAAAATAATTATTATATGTGATAAGTATTTTTTAAAAATAAAATAAAGTCTTATATTTTGTTTTTAAGACAAGATATTATATTACATTAAGTATTTTGCCCAAAACATCTTAAAGAGTAATAATCCCATTAATATTAATGCATGATATAGGATGACATATTAAATATTCATAGTTAATTAGCACTCGAGCGTCTTGAATTTAGATGTTGCCGTGATCATACAGTCCAATTACTGTCTCATGTCGTTTAATTTCAATCCCACTAAGAACTAATTGAATTGTATCATCAGTGCAACATATCGTGCGTAGAGTCGAAAGGGGAGTATGATTGATTTAGCCAAAAGATATAAAAAAAACATAGAAACATTTAATTTTTTCAAACTGAATTTTTAATACAAAAAAACACTAAAATATTTACAACATTTTAATTTATTTAAAAATAAACAGGAGCCTTTTATTATTGTCATAAGTATTCCCAATTATTTTACGTTGAACTTCCAAGATTTTATATTTGAAAATGTTTTAATATTTCCAAGATCCATTAAAACCTCAAAGTAAGACCAGATGGCTTGTGGTTTCACTGCCAATCGTAATCTAATAAATAAAGTCAGCAATATAGTCTAATAAAAATATGGAAAAAAATAGAAAAAGGTGCATAATTTCTTATTTCTAGGTTTTTGATATTATATAAAAATTTCTTGTATGTTATAATAACAAAGTTTATAAATGATTTTTTACAGATGAGTGAATGATTAAAAAAGATTATATGGATTTCCACTGATATATTTATAGCTGCAAATTCAAATTATAGAATATATTACTACTTGAAAAAGTGTTTCATACATAAGTACATATTGGCTTAACCACTACTATTATTATTATTTTAAATTATAGATCATTATAACATTTTAACCCACACAATTCACACGTGAACATTGAACAAGTGAACGACAAATTACTCTAAATATTTTCATTTAACAAGTGTCATGTAGCGATGCCATTATATGAGACAAAAGGGAAATTCGAAAACTAATTAGCCCTTATTAATTTTAATTGAACAACGCCAAAGCGGTCCAATCGTTGTTCTCATTACGAATACCAATAAATTATCGTTTTACGGAAAAATCACTTAATTAATACTCTGTAATGAATAAACAATATTTCGTTTTCTGATTAAAAGAGCTCTATGGTTTTTAATATTCATAATAACCGATAATTTTTACTTTTTGTCGATAAAGATCAATTGTCAGCAGAGAAAGCAGTTTTATCTTTTTAGAAAGTACTAATAGTGAAAATAAGTGTAGCTGATTTGGACTCTCGGATTCCCTAACATTCATTTTACAAATCTTACGTATTGTTGTGTTGTATAATCTAAAAAAATATATACAAAGTTGAGTTCTGCCACTCAACGCCTCCAGAATTTAGCAGAAAGTGGGGAACGGAGTGTCTTAACACTTGGTTCCCTCTGCCTACCCTGCTGTGTGCGGGATACAGCGTGAAGCTGATTTATTTAATTTAAAATAAAAAAAACGTATCGTTTCTTAAAGTAAACTTTAATTACCAAGTAACTCGCCAATAGTTAAGCTTTATTTAGTTACATGATTTATGAAGTCTACCAGCCGTAGCCAGATATTAAGTTCACGGATTGTCTAACTTTTTTTCTTCGTACATCTTCTGCGTAGTTTTTTTTTAAAATGTTAAGCCACGCCATCCTTTCATGTTATTTTGTCCCAAGTTGAAATTAAATTACAAAAAAAAAACAACTTAGTTACGTCGAAATTTAAAACAAAACTGACTATACTGACATATTATTTATAGATAACATCGGACTACCTTTGCAAGTTTTATTTGACTCCCTTAAGTCTGAATTTTTCAGCAATAACCTGTAGCAAAATGCTCCAAATACATATAACACATCTAACCACTTATTGTCATAGCTACGGAGGCTAAATATTTTATATCTTATGCTATGCATATTGTGATTCTCATTATTCATAATAACTTCATCTACTTGTAGTTCAATATATTAATATTATATTTAAATTTAATGTTACATTGGAAGAATATTTAAAAAAATAAACAATTTAAAACAAACACAACAGTACTTGCCTCGTGCTCTACTTCTCACCCTTTTATTTACGTAGCTGACTCTTTAAACTAAGTCTAGCATATCCGTATAACAAGGCTTACAAAAACTCGTCACAGAGACGTTATTGCCCGACCCAATTCCAAATAGGTCGTGTTAAATAAGGAATAGTCCCACTTTCCAATTGTAGCGTTGTATGTAATTGTGTTACTCTGTGAATGGAGAATTAAGAACTCCGAGTGGATTTAGAGGCGCAGTGTTAGTTCGTGCTGCTAATGAAAGCGGTTAATGAGGCTGCTAGGTATATTGTGACTTTGGTATTGAACGTTTTCATAGATATAGTACTGACGTTGGTTTGTATTGTTTTTTTTTTGTGTTTATATGAAAAATATTATATGAAAAATATAAATTATGAGGCCAGTCGTGGCGCAGCGGCAGCGGCTGTGACTGTAAAACCGACTGGTTGTGGGTTTGATCCCCACTCGAGGAGATGAAATATTTACTAAAATTTATATTTCCATTTCTTCGCTCTGGTGTCGAGGTTAAGCGCGGCGTTGAGTTCTGCCACTCAACACGCCATGCCTCCAGAATTCGGCAGAAAGTGGGGAATGGAGTGTCTTAACACTAGGTTCCATCTGCCTACCCTGCTGTGTACGGGATACAGCGTGAAGCTGATTTATTTATTTATTTTTATTTATTAAATGCAATTTTTGGGATACAGATGAAGCATATAAATTTGATATTCAAGTTTTTGTAAAGATAAATTATTTCATTTCTATATGTTCTGATAAGCTTAGAAATATCGTATTTGGACTAATAGAACTCAATATTCAATTTATATATTTTTTCTGCAAGTATCATGCAAAGGTTATTTTATTTTTTAATTATAAATATTAAAATGGCATTAAACAGATAGTATATATGATGTTATAAAGTCCTACTAGAAATAGTCAAAGTATAAACATTAATATGTAATGTGAAACAAGTAGACCATTACTTTCATATTTTTTTTTCAGTTTCACTCTGTATCCCGCATACAGCAGGGTAGGCAGAGGGAACCTAGTGTTAAGACACTCCGTTCCCCCCACATTCATATTATATGTAAATATATATTTTTATGATACAAATAAAAGACAAATTGTGTTATTACGTTTTATTATTGAAATCAGAATAATTTACATTGTAAAAAATACCCATACTCAGTACACTAGGGTTAACAAGTTTGGATCTATGTAACAATTTTATTTTATACTTTTTATTCAGAGAAATAATTTACAAATTTCAAATGAAGACCTTCTTTGTTATTTCAGCCTTATCAATACTGACATTTACTTTTAGGTCGCAATCACAAATACGATTTTTTAAAGTAGAGCAAATATTTTTTTCTTATTTAATTGAAACACATTGATTGATGATTATAATAATTGTGATTAAAAAACATTCTTTATATTATATAATATAAAAATTATTAAGCTTTCATGCTATTTTTAATTTGAAATTGATGGCAACTTACTTAAAATATTTGGGATGGACTTTTTGCAGTGATATCAAAATTAAGCTTAGTTCTTTGGCATAAATAAGCATATTAACTCATATACAGTGATTTTTCTGATACACAATAGGTAAATTAAAAAAGATACGTACTTAGAGAATCACTTATATTAAATATATCCCTATAACATTTAAATTATATTATAATTAATGTACTGAAATTGAAAGCAAAATGCTATCTCACACTTTTACTGTAAATCTTACTCTACATACAGACTTAACTATGTTTTTACACTTAGGAGTATTAAAAATAAAAGCTGCATCTTTGGAGTCATTACGCCCTAAACAACTACGTATTATTGAGTAACTGTCACAAGTTTGAATACTTAAGCGATATGTATTTACTGCTTACTCCGGCTTTGGATCAATTTTTCTTTTAGGCAGCAAGAAACTAGTGTCAAGACACTATGTTCTCCACTTTCCACTAGAACCGAGACACTATGTTGAGAGGCAGAAATCAACACACCTTGTTGGGTAAGTATAATATTAAAAGTAATTAATAATCTAATTTAGAGTTGGTGACATGGCATGATTTTAATATTTTGTTTTATGAAATTTTGATCTTGATTGACCCAAAGTACGAAGCCAGCGTTAGGAGACGAATACACTACTAATTGACTAACCACACGCGGACTATTGATTTTAACTCCAACTTCACTATTTCAATGATAATTAATTAGGCGAATATCAAGGCAACGATATTGAACATTTATAATTTGTAATAATATTTATTTATACTTGTCTAAGAAAATCGTGTTTATTCAAGTCCTGACAACCGTGTGCAGTCAGCAAAGTGCAAAGTTGTCCTTATTACGTAAATTATCAAGTTGTGTAATAAATGAAAAAGTTCTATCTCTAATAAATATGAGTTAGTAGAAATAACTCCATGGGTAACAAAAAGGAAGTAAAAATTATAATAATAATGCGTCCATTTCACATCTCAGTATAGTCAAGTTAGTATTCTAATGATAATTGACAAATAAAACGAAAATGATACAGAAGAAGCAGTTCTTAGGTACAGCAGGAAACAACAGAATTCTACTCACTGACAGTCTTAATAAATTATTTTATACAGAATTTATTTATGAAACATTTTTATACACCACGAATTTACATTCAAATATCAGTTAGTATGATACGATTGGAATCAAAAAAAAATTACTGGACGGACGGACAGACGCCAAAGGGAAATTAAAAAAGTAGGTAGTCTATTGAAACGCGGCGAGGGTAGGGGAAATGTTTGTATCAGAAATTAATTTATAATTGATACATAATATTATATGCTATCAATATCTGTAGCTATTCGATGAAATCATTTAGTTTCTTTCGAATAGGTCTATTATTTTATAAGAAAAGTGTATTAACGTTTTCGAAAGAAATTGGCTTTATTCTGTTACAACGCTCTATCGAATTTCTCAATGATTTGTTCTTTTTATTTGTTTTATTTCTTTATATAACAAAATAAACAAGGACAATAAGAAGAAAGAAACAAATAAAAGTTTAAGAAAAATATAAGAATTTGGAATACTTTGGATCACATTACGTGAGGTTATTTCTCCAATCGTCTTTCAGTATAGGTGTGGAGCAGTTCAAGGCGCACCATCGGGATTGGGCAGTGGGTGGGCAAGGGTTACCACCAGGCCTTTGTCGACGTATGATTCTTCTCGTTCGTAGAGCTGATCCGACACAGCCTCCGTCGTTCCTGCATGGACTCCACTCTCCCCATTCGGATACACGGCAGTCAAGAAGCTCTGTTGGGAACAACATATGTTTTTAGCTTACCTAATATATCTTTAATGCTCGAACAGTAGTAATAATAAATTACTTTTTACAGGGCTAACAGAAAAAAATAAAAGAACCAAATTAAGGAAATGGTGTTTCCTTCACAATCGATATTATGAGAAAAACAATCATCGGATAAGGAAACTAACTGACAACCATTCAATCAGATATTTTTCAATTATATCTTGATGACCTAACTAAATAATATAGTTCTAAATCAATTTACCCGCGACGGTTGAGGAATCCGTTTTTACTAGAGAAAGCGAATTGTTTTATTTTCTTTTTTTTGGTAACAAGAAAAAGAATTGCATTGCAAGAACTGCATTTAGTTGCCCCACGCATGTCTCAAAAATTGAGTGGTAAATGGAGAACAGAGTGTCGTAACACTAGATTGCTTCTGCTTACCCCGTTTATATTCGAAATCCAGCGTAAAGTAAGCAAAATAAGTTGAATTTTTACCAATATAGGGCTTATGTATAACCAAAAGAACAATTTGCTGTTAGTAGAAGCAAATTCCGAATCGAAGCCATCAGCTGTCGTAAATGCAATTCGGCTGTAATCAATTCCGTTCGCTCGTTATATAAAGACGTTTGTGATTAATGAAGGAGTGACTGGCTCGGACGGTCCAAATACTAATTGTTGTTAGTATGATTTATTATTATCGACTCTTGTTCTACTTAGTACAGTGGTTAGATAACATGGCTGGTGATAAAGGAAGGTGATGAATTCAAATATTTCCTTTTTTATTTTTATCACACAAAAGTTATCCTTTTACAGATAATACACAGACATTGATAATTAAAATTACTGTCAATTCAATAAAAGAATTCACGGTGTGGGGGCGGGGCTGTGCCCATACTCTTTCTTCCTTTTATTATAACTAGATCGCAGTTACAGTGGAGAGGAAGATAGGACGCGCTCTTGGCTTTTCCTCGGAAGAGCTTCGAGTTATGACAATGTTATATTGTTGAGTTTCAGTTATTTGAATAAACTTCTGATGGCAAATATTTTATTAAAGCGACACCTTCTAATGGCATAAATAAAATTCTTAACACTGTTACCACTGAATCTATAAAAGATTTTGGGTTCTTCACGATCACAACTATAAACGATTCTAGCCACCAGACACATCACGAGCCAAGGCATTATTTATTAAATAATATTTTAAAAGGTGTTTGAGATATCAGTTACAAGTTATACAATAGCTATAAATAGTTATATAATATATTATATATTGCCGAACAAAATATGTTAAATTCCCGAATCAATTAAAATAAAAGAAACACAAAATGTCAAGGGAATTATATCAAAATACAATATTGGAAACTGTATTTAAATTGTTTAAAACGTTTCTGAGAATATTAGTGAACATATTATTTAATATTACCTACAATATTTTAAGAATTTTTATTTTGGATTATATGAATATCTTATGAATATTACATTGACAAATGCTCCTAATAATATTTTTTCTCCTACATCTTTCATGTACCGACAATCACCTAAAGATAGGTCTCGCCATTAATAGATTTTTTTAAAAGTACATAATTTTTTAACTAAAGGACCCTCAATTCAAAACAAAATGTAATATTTTATTTCACATCACCTACGCTGAAACACTATACGAGTGTAAATATAATGTTATAAGCATCATCAATTACACGACCGCTTAAGAAGTCTATGGCTGTAATAATTTACACAGCAAATGAAATTACATACTGGCAGCTCTCACAATACGTAGGTACACACAAGTATAGCGCTTGAAACTAATATTTCCTTAGAGAATACTTGAGTATGTGAATTTTAGTCTCATAAAGCAGTGAATAATGGCCACAAAAGTCTAATTTGATTTGAATTAATTATTCAATGAAATTTCGAGTCAACTTTATTAGGTTTAGCTTTGTGGACGTCATTTAATGTATTTTTTTCATGTTGTATGTACTGGACTATCGTGAATAGTACCTACCTAGTTACTTATAAATCACATTTTGTTCTTTTAAAGGTATTGGATTTTAAGATCGGTAGTTCAAGTTCGAACTCCTCTGCAAAACACTATACTTAACATACATTATTTCAGTATTGTGTAATTTAACCCAACATATATTGTTTTAGATAAGTCAGTTGTTTTAGATAAATCTTCTATTTAATTTTGTGGTCTTTACACATTTTAAATGAAATTCTGAAGCTGGATGAGAATATTTAGTTTAATACATTTTTTGAAATTCGACGCTCGGAATACTTTGCAGTCTTGTTAACAAAAAACCGTACAAGGGCGGGCTTGTCTAACAAGGGTTCCGTAAAAAATTTAAGATCTTGAGCTTTTTCTGAAATTCAGGCTTAGATTAGCCAGAGCCCTTTCGTTTGAAACCTCACTTGAAACCCCCCCCCCCCC